>CM060953.1:3430657-3630657 GCA_030765055.1 Mantis religiosa | reverse complement strand
TCCCAGGTTGGTCTTGTTCCTGCCTCCGCTTTCCTCAAGTGTGGTCCCAAGTCTGCGTCCACCAGCTGCTCCCTCCTCAGGCCTGCGCTATCCCAGCCATCCTCAGGCACTGCCGTGACTACTCGCACTGCTGCGGCACGCTCCTTCTCTTCCACTCTTGTGCATTGGCCCCACTCCCCTGGGCAGGATCTTCGGGACATAGCGTCTACGTTACCGTGGTTCTTCCCTCTACGATGTTCAGAGGCGAAGTCGTGCTCCTGCAGCCTCTGAACCCAACGTGCTGTCTGGCCTTCCAGGTTTCTAAAGCTCAGTAGCCAGGTTAGGGCGGAGTGGTCAGTCCTCAGGTGGAGTGGCTGACCGTACAGGTACTTGTGGAAGTGCTCCCAGGCCTTTACTACCGCCAGTAGCTCTCACCGGGTGACACAGTAGTTCTTCTCTGCCTAGGCTGAAGACGCGCTGGTATTGTCTCAGAAGTTGTCGAACCTTCTCGAGCTGTTCTGCGGTCAGGTGAACGGCCGCCCTCTCCAGTAAGCCTTCCAGCGGGGCTCCAGGTGTTGCGTTGGCACCAGCTCCTGTGTCTTGTCGATTGCTATCACGATGACCACGGACTCGAACGTCCGCATCTCCATTCCGGCCTGGACGTCGTGATCGATGTCCGCTTGGTTAAGCAGCCTCACAGGCACCTCTCAGCACGGCAACACTGTTCGTCATTCGCTATCCTTCCAGTCGCGCCGTCACCACCACCTCCTTTCTCGCGGGGACCCACGTCTTCCTTCAAGATGACCCTGCAGATTCCAAGGCGTTCTTCGGGTTGCCGGAGTATGACTTCTTCTCCACTGAGCCGCAGGACCTTCCTGCCGTCGTCGACCGTCACCTCGTGGCTCCTGAGGTCATCCAGTTCCAGTATCAGCTCCTCAGCCACCTCCACGACGAACACCCACTGACGCATGGCACTCCATCCCAAGGTCAACTGCAGCAGAGCCTTCCTCTCCACGAGCAAGGTGTCGCCCGATGCCGTCATTAACTGGTATGATCGGTTTGGTTTCCTCGACGGCAAACCCTTGGTCAAGTCAGGTCTGATGATGGTCAGGGCTGTCCCGGTGTCTACGAGTACACGGCACGGCTTCCCTCTCGCCCAACCGTCCGCGATGAGGCTGTCATCCATACGCCGCCTGACGGCGCGCAGTGCCATTCGAGGGGGTGGTGATGATGGCGCCGACGTGCTCCTCGCCACGCCGGTCCTTACTCGTTCCTCCGGCTGCTCTTCCTGGGGCCGGTCAACTTCGCGGTTATCGTCACGGCCAAGTTGCTTTTTGCAGCTTCCGTCTTCGTTGTTAATTCGATCTTCATTTCTTCCATCTTCTCGGTGATGTCGTCCCGCTTCCTGACACCAATTGTAACTTTGTGGGTTCGTAGAATTAAAACGCCGAGTTGCAGAAATTAAAAATCTCCTTTATTTTCGTAGAAATACTCTTATAGATTACAGCAGCATTACATTACATACACCAACAGTCTACCAAGGTCGATGACAATAACAAACCGTGACAGCTGATTACAATAGCTTTCATAACAGCAACACTCTTGTTACACAACAACAACTGTTTCACCACTGACTGACTGGCTGGTGTGTCACAATCACTTTTATATCTAATTCATAATTCGAGACTATTCCAGAAGAATAAAAAAACCGAATAATCAAGATATTACCAGAATCGCGACAGTACTGTACAATTAAGAACATAGCAAAATGAGCAATCTTGGAACTCTCCAAGTCATTAGTTGACTTTTTCACAAGTAACTACCCTTTGCCCATTACCTGAAAACGAGGCTAGGGTCACTGATAAAGAGCAATGGTTTTGTCTTCGTGGCCGGTGTGTCCCAATAAAAGCTTTTGAAGTTCGCACACCAGTGATTCCTGCGCTGTCTAATCACAAAATAGTGTAGTATTTAAAGCTGCATAAAATTATACCTAAGAGAATTTCGAAGCTGCAACACCAAAATTTTGACTGGTTGAGTTATAAACTATGTAACGGCTATATTCGTTCGGTGTTGTTTCAAAACAAACTACATATATATACAGATTAAGAACAGATATGAAGGTCAACAAAGTGTTCTTGTTATGAAAAGAGGTTTGCAATGTTGTCTGCTGTAGGAAGCAGTCATTGTTCTAATAACTTTCTTTTCAATGATAGTATTTCTTTTACCCTTGAACTGCTGCCCAAAGTATTAAACCATATCTCTATATATTTTGAAAAATGAAAAATAGGTTGACTGTACACATTCTTTTGACAGTAATTTTTTAAGATGTGCTATCATGAATACTGTGTGTGATAGTCTATATGAATATCCCAAGAAACATTGTTGTGTATACTAAGCAGTTTTACACTCTTGACTGTATTGGAAGTGCTCTTCCTCTTTTTAAAGAAAATAAAATACTCTGTGTTTTAGTTTTACTCATGTAAATCCATTTTTATCAAACCAAAGTTTCAATTGTTGCATATTTGTGTTAACCAATGCATTGTACTCACATGACTTTCTCTGTTCATGAAAACTATTCTTACATATACTTATTCCTATACTTACTTCATGTTGATCAAGCTAAACTTTATCTTATTGTTTATTTACTTGTAGGTGCAAAGGAATATGGTAATATGTAGACTTTATGTGATAGTCAAATGTTTTAAAACAGTTGCTATAGGAATTCTGTTACCTTCCAATGGCCAAGAGATAAAAAAATGACTAATGACTTCCTATTTAACAAAAATGTAAGTGGTGGAAAATTCAAACAAATAACAAAGAATATATCAGAAATGATTCACTCCACAAAGTAAAATGTCTTTGACATAAACTGTATAACTGATGGAAATTAATTGTTCTTTCACACTAGTCATCAGTTAACCTAATAGTGGTTTAACTATGAATCCTGGGACTTAACAAGTTGCCACAAAAAGGTATGTATCTCATTGTTTATGAGTCAGTTGGAGAATTTAATATCATGCTGGCATGTTACCATGGTAGCTCAATGGTTAAGAGAAGCCAGATGGAGACTGGGAGATCCATAGTTCAAATCCTAGCAATAACAATGAATTGTTCAGCCTGATTCTACCTACATAAATTGTATATTTTAACGAGCCCTGTATGTTCTTTGTAGCAATATAGTCTATCTCTTAAAGTTTAAGTAATCACTAATGATGATAAAGATAGACTTTATTGTCATTAAGGTATTACATTCATTCATCATTATTCATCCTTGATATCTTGTACAAGATAATGGACACATGAAGCACAATATAAAGAATAACACTAACATAGCAACAAGTAAAAATATACAAAAGAATATGTAATTACAAGAAACAGATAATATAATTATTAAATTTTAGATGAGTCGTATTTCTTATACATCTGCTTCACTTTCGTACCTATTTTGAGGACATGTTTCGCAAATCTTTGTTTGCATCTACGGCTCTTGTGCGACTGACGCTAGATCCAGCGGTGTGGGTAATTCTGGGGTTGTTGCTGCCATCTGTTGATTTAGTGATGAACTGAAATGTGGATTTCTCTTCTAGCGGGATTTCAAAGTTCATTAGTTGGTTTTTATGTTTTTCTATGTATATTCTCTCCCATATGACGAGTTCACTATGTTTTTGTATGTATTTTAGTGATTCTGTGCTATCATCAATTTCATGGTTTTCAGACCAGAAATGAGCTGCTATTGCGGACTTATCAATATTTTTGTATCTTAAGTGCCTGAAGTGTTCTGTCTTTCTAGTGCCTATGTTTCTTTTTGTCCTCCCTATGTAAATTTTTTCACAGTCTTTACACTTAATTTTGTAAATGCCTGACTTTTCCTCTGGTTTTATCTTATCAGTATTATTACTGTGAACTAGGTTTTGAATGTTGTAATTGTCTTTTGGTGCCAATGTTATATTGTATTTCTTGAATATTCTTTGGAACTTTTTTGTGGCCCCGGGGTGGTAAGTAAATTTAGCAAATCTAGTTTCTTGTTTTATTGGTGTGAGAGCTGTGATCTGTTTTAATTTCTTTTGAAGTTTGAATAATTTTAGTTTTTATCTACAAGGTTTTTTCCATATCCATTTTTAATTGCAGTTTTTAAGATTTGATGGTATTCGTTTTGATATTCTTGCTGGCTGAGAGGTAGATTTACTAATCTGTGTGTCAGACTGTTGATGGTTGCATGTTTGTGTGGAATTGGGTTGAAACTATTTGCTTTGATGTAATTATCTGTGTGTGTTGCTTTTCTATGAATGCCAAATTCTAGTTTTTCATTGCCTTTTTTGATTTTAAGGTCTAAAAAAGGTAGAGTACAGTCCTCTTCAGTTTCTACTGTGAAATGTATGCTGGGTTCTTGCAGGTTGAGTAGTTTCAAAGCATCATCTATTAGTTTGTAGGGCGCTATTGCAAAGATGTCGTCTACGTATCTGTACCATGTTTTAAACATATGAGGGAAGGCTTTAGTAATATGTGTTTCGAAAAAGCTCATGTATAGATTGGCCAAAAATGGTGATAGCGGGCTTCCCATAGCTAGTCCTGAAGTTTGTTTATAATATTTTCCATCGAAGACAAAATAATTTTGATGTATACATAATTCAGTCATTGCCAAATATTCTTCTATTGCATTGGCATCCAGGTTTATAGAATTTAGCCATTTTTTCAGTTGAATCAAAAGTTTGTCTAATGGAATGCTAGGGAAGAGGGAGCGGACATCAAAGGATACTAAAGTGTCATGAGGTTTTAGTTTAAGATTTTGAATTTTTTCTACCAGGTCTAAAGAGTTTTTTATACTCAGAGTATGGAATTGTGCAAAGGACTGAAATTTTTTGGTTAGCCACTAAAACCTCATGACAGTTTAGTATCCTTTGATGTCTGCTCCCTCTTCCCTAGCATTCCATTAGACAAACTTTTGATTCAACTGAAAAAATGGCTAAATTCTATAAACCTGGATGCCAATGCAATAGAAGAATATTTGGCAATGACTGAATTATGTATACATCAAAATTATTTTGTCTTCGATGGAAAATATTATAAACAAATTTCAGGACTAGCTATGGGAAGCCCGCTATCACCATTTTTGGCCAATCTATACATGAGCTTTTTCGAAACACATATTACTAAAGCCTTCCCTCATATGTTTAAAACATGGTACAGATACGTAGACGACATCTTTGCAATAGTGCCCTACAAACTAATAGATGATGCTTTGAAACTACTCAACCTGCAAGAACCCAACATACATTTCACAGTAGAAACTGAAGAGGACTGTACTCTACCGTTTTTAGACCTTAAAATCAAAAAAGGCAATGAAAAACTAGAATTTGGCATTCATAGAAAAGCAACACACACAGATAATTACATCAAAGCAAATAGTTTCAACCCAACTCCACACAAACATGCAACCATCAACAGTCTGACACACAGATTAGTAAATCTACCTCTCAGCCAGCAAGAATATCAAAACGAATACCATCAAATCTTAAAAACTGCAATTAAAAATGGATATGGAAAAAACCTTGTAGATAAAGAACTAAAATTATTCAAACTTCAAAAGAAATTAAAACAGATCACAGCTCTCACACCAATAAAACAAGAAACTAGATTTGCTAAATTTACTTACCACCCCGGGGCCACAAAAAATTTCCAAAAAATATTCAAGAAATACAATATAACATTGGCACCAAAAAACAATTACAACATTAAAAACCTACTTCACAGTAATAATACTGATAAGATAAAACCAGAGGAAAAGTCAGGCATTTACAAAATTAAGTGTAAAGACTGTGAAAAAATTTACATAGGGAGGACAAAAAGAAACATAGGCACTAGAAAGAAAGAACACTTCAGGCACTTAAGATACAAAAATATTGATAAGTCCGCAATAGCAGCTCATTTCTGGTCTGAAAATCATGAAATTGAAGATAGCACAGAATTACTAAAATACGTACAAAAACATAGTGAACTCATCATATGGGAGAGGATATACATAGAAAAACATAAAAACCAACTAATGAACTTTGAAATCCCGCTAGAAGAGAATCCCACATTTCAGTTCATCACTAAATCAACAGATGGCAGCAACAACCCCAGAATTACCCACACCGCTGGATCTAGCGTCAGTCGCACAAGAGCCGTAGATGCAAACAAAGATTTGCGAAACATGTCCTCAAAATAGGTACGAAAGTGAAGCAGATGTGTAAGAAATACGACTCATCTCAAATTTAATAATTTTTCGCTTCACTGTGGTGTTCCAATACAGTTAAATCTCGATATATAGATAATATAATAATTTAAAAAACAAAAATGTATAAGAACATAATATATCATACAACAGAAGAGAACTAACTAAAAACTCTTGTACAGAATAAAAACATTCTTCAATTAAGAATTTTGTAAAGTAATAATATAAGATCTTTATTAGTCACAAGAATTACAACAATATATACATGAACATACAGAAGCACTTCAAGACCAGAAGACCACCATTTTATGTAAACTCAAGATTTAAAAATTCCTGTATTGAATATAGCATATGGACTAAGAGTAGCTCATTTAATTTAGTTTTAAAATGTTTCTTATCAAGTGATTTTAAAGTATATGGTAACTTGTTATACAAACCAGTTCCTCTATGGGCGATGCTGTTAAGGCTTTTATTGATCCTATGTGAGGTTAAATGTAAGTTATTAGCTGCTCTTGTGTTATACATATGAAAATCTAAATTCTTTTTAAAGAAACTTATATTTTGATGGACAAAGCATGCTGTCTCTAAAATGTATACGGACATAACGGGCAATATCTTAAATCCAGAAAAGATGGCTTTGCTTGGAGTTCGCAGGCGTACCTTTTTCATTATTCTTATAATTTTCTTTTGAATCTTAAATACCTGAAATACTTTTGGAGATGAACCGCATAGTAGTATGGCATAAGAAACATGGGTTTGTATATAGCCAAAATACACAGATCTCAAAACGTCGGGTGTAACACTATTACTAAGTATTCTTAATGCGTAGCATAATCGAGTGAGCTTATGTGTTAATTTTTCAATATGAGTGTTCCAAGAGAGACTTGAGTCAACCCAAACACCAAGAAACTTTGTTTCACTTACTTTTTGGATTACTGAGTTATTCATACAAATGTTCAGTGGATTCTGTGTTACCTGCTGGTTAAAGTGTATATAGACAGTTTTACTAATATTCACTTGAAGTTTGTTCTTTACTAGCCAGTCTTGCAATGCCTTATTGAATTCATTTACTACAGACTGAAGTTCATCTACACAACTTCTTTTAAAAATCATATTTGTATCATCTGCAAATAACACAGTTTTTGCATGTGGTAAACTAGAGGGTAAATTGTTTATATACAATAAAGACAATATTGGACCTAAATACAGCAATAGACGTCAGAAAGTTACATACAATGTGGAACAGCAATAAGGTAAAAGAAGCTAATCTAATTAAAATTCTTATTGTCACACAAAATAGAACCAATTTGAGTATAAATACATGCTCAGTACAAACTGACAAAATAAACTTAAAAACTTGGTGGTAAAACATACAAAATAAAGAAAATGAAACAAAATATTGTGACTGGGTGGGTTACATAGATTCAGAAATCCGCTTGCAGAAATCTAAAATAATTTTAGCTGCAGTAAAAAGATGGGAAATTGATAATCAACAATCAACTGTCTTCAAGTTCGACTCGCTGCTTTGCTGTATGAAAACAAATGAAAGAAATCACTGTAGTACACTCCAAACGTTGACTGTTGCAATAACTGTCACACAACTTCTGCTCTAACACCTTGTAGGGTATTCATAACCCCCAGTCATTGTTTCTAGAATGCTGCAGACTTTCTGAGAAATTTCTCAGCAATAACTATGGAACAAACGCTGTGTAGCCTCTCTGTGTCTCTTTCTCTCAATGCCATCATCAGTGCCACACGGTGACAATATCATTGGTAAATACAATATTAATAGTAATACTAAACTAATATAATAATATATTAATAATGATACTAATAATCAGATTGTACATTAGAATGCCAGTATGCAATACTGAGGCAATTTTCTTAATTGTACTAGCTGCCCGGACCTGGTGCTGTGGTTATGGATTTTATCATTTGAGCTAAATAGATGAAGATTATTATTTAGGACACAATTTTTAGAATATATAGAGTAAGGTGAATATATTATTTTACCTAAAGTGTGCCCTGCAGTGTGTGGATGTATTTAGATTAAACATGTTACAAATTATATAGAATCACAACATAAAACAAGAAATAGAACTGTTCAAACAGGCAAAGAAACCTCTGGAACTACAGATTTGGGAAAACATTTATTACGAAAAAACAGGACCTCTTGATGAATTTTGAAATTCCCGCGGTTGATGACGTCATCAAACTTACCAGGACATTAGATGGCAGCACGACACCAAGCCAGATGCAGACACCAGATGCATCATCAGTCAACCACAGAACTGACAATAGGGGAGAAGTCCCCAGAAACTAGTCTTCATTAAAAACTTGTAAGTGGAGAAAAGTACATACAAGGTTACTCACCTGCCTAATTTTAGTAATGTTACAAATTATTTTGTTTTGAGTTATGAAGAGAGTATGAACATCTACAGAATCACCCCACAGAATGATGCCACATGAAAGTACTGATTATAGGTGAACACTGGATCAACATTCATAGATCTCCTGTTAGAAAGTGCAAAACTCATACATTGAGATTTATTGGCATTTAGTAAAAGGTTGTTTGTCCTAGGCCACAACACAGAAAAGCTAGTGAAAATAAAGTAAAATACATAAAAATTTAAATTAATTAAGATTATGTATTATTTTCAAAGTATTCTTGAACAGAATGATGAGAATTTCTGAAGACATTCCCAGAAAATTCAAAATAAATATTGTCGCGCAGACGGCGAACTCGCGTTGCCGATCGATAATGCGGACTGGCGGTGGCGGGGGGGGGGCGCAAGGGGTGGCACCTCCTCCTACCGCGCGAAGGTGCACGAAGGCTCCAGAATGATTTCCTCCTCCATAATGGGAGAATCGAGAGACTTCGGGGCGATCGATACAAGCGAGGCGACAGCCAGTTGAGTGAGTGACCGTGAGCCGGGCGGACGTGTAGTTGAGTTGAGCGGACGTGTAAAGACGAACTGACAAGGTTGAATGGTGTAAATTAAATTGTAATTGTGTACATTAAACTGTAATTGGAATAAGGTGGAAATAAAGAACAGTTTTGAGTGGTGAAATTGGACTTTTCATTTCACGAGCCCACAAAGTCACAATTGGTGTCAGGAGTGCGACATAACACAATGGAGGCAGCATTAGAAAAGATTTTAGCGGAACTGAAAGAAATGAAGACGGCAAATGAAAACCTCGCTGCAAAAACAGAAGCGGCTAATGACAACCTGGCCGCGGAACTGAAACAAATGAAGACGGCCAACGACGTCATCATCGTCGGGAAGACTTTTGAAGATCACCTTGAGAATCTGAGTAAGGTGCTACAGAGACTACAGGCGACCAACCTGAAGCTGAACGCGAAGAAATGCCAGCTCTTCCGCAAGGAAGTTAACTACTTGGGCTACATAGTCTCAGCAACCGGAGTGGCCACAGACCCGGAGAAGACAAAGGCCGTGAGAGATTGGTCTCGCCCAAGGGATAAGAAAGAGCTGCGCAGTTTCCTGGGGCTGTGCAGTTATTACCGCCGCTTCATAAAGGGGTTCTCCAACATCGCCAAACCCCTCACCCGCCTGACAGAGGAATACCGACCTTATGTGCGGGCGGAGGACGCCGAAGACGCTTTCCAGCACCTGAAGGAAACCCTGTGCAGTGCTCCAATTTTGGGTTTCCCACAACTGGGTGGCGCCTTCATTGTGGACACCGACGCTAGCGACCATTGCATTGGAGGTGTCCTATCGCAGATCCAGGACGGCCATAAGCGGGTGATAGCCTACTACAGCAAGACGCTATCCAAGGCAGAGAAGAACTACTGCGTCACCCGACGAGAATTATTGGCGGTAGTAAAGACCTTGGAGCACTTCCACAAGTACCTGTACGGTCAGCCATTCCACCTGAGAACTGACCATTCCGCCCCAACCTGGCTATTGAGCTTTAAGAACCTGGAAGGCCAGACAGCACGTTGGGTCCAGAGGCTGCAGGAGTACGACTTCACCTCGGAACATCGTAGAGGGAAGAGCCACGGTAACGCTGACGCCATGTCCCGAAGACCCTGTCCAGAAGAGTGCGGCCAGTGCACAAGAGTGGAGCAGAAGGAGCGTGCCGCAGCAGTCCGAGTAATCACGGCAGTGCCTGCGGATGGCTGGGATAGCGCAGGCCTGAGGAGGGAGCAGCTGGCGGGCGCAGACTTGGGGCCACTCTTGAGGGAAGTGGAGGCAGGGACGAGACCAACCTGGGAGGACATCGCACCGAGGAGCACCACTTACAAGTCGTACTGGGCCCAATGGGACTCGTTGAAGACCAGAGAGGGCGTGCTGTTCCGGGTATGGGAGTCACCCGATGGGAAGACGCAGAGAGAACAGTTGGTACTTCCCCGGAGTAAGGTCCCGGAAGTCTTGGAGGAAGTGCACGCCGGTACTTCAGGAGGACACCTGGGAGCGAACCGAACGATTGACAAACTACGGCAGCGCTACTACTAGCTGAGGCTCCGAGCAGACGCTGAGAGATGGTGCCGTCAGTGTCACGTGTGCGCAGCGAGTCGCGGCCCCCAGACTAGGAGTTGGGGTCGCATGCAGCAGTACAACGTCGGAGCGCCATTCGAACGGATCGCCGTTGACATTGCTGGACCGTTCCCAGTTTCCGACCGAGGCAACAAGTACCTAATGGTGGTCGTAGACTACTTCACGAAGTGGCCGGAGGTGTATGCCATCCCAAACCAAGAGGCAAAGACAATCACAGACTGTCTCGTGGAGCAAGTGTTCTGTCGATTTGGGGTGCCGTTAGAGCTACACAGTGACCAGGGTACCAATTTTGAGTCCAACTTAATGAAGGAGGCACTACAAAGGCTTGGGGTGAACAAGACCCGCACGACGCCTCTACATCCCCAGTCAGATGGCATGGTCGAAAGATACATCAAGACCTTAGAGGAACACCTGAGGAAGGTCGTGGTCAGCCATCAGCGAGACTGGGACGTCAAGGTGCCACTGTTCTTGCTGGCCTACCGCTCGTCTAACATACGACACAACTAGGATGACGCCAGCCAACTTAATGTTCGGTCGAGAGTTACGCCTCCCTTGTGACCTGGCTTTTGGAAGCCCTCCGGAGGCGAAGCACCCGGTGACCGAGTATGTGGAGAACCTGGTGGACCACCTCCACGACATGCACGAGATGGCTCGCCAGAACATCCAGAAGGTGAGCGACCGCATGAAGACCAGATATGACAGGCAAGTCAACAGCCAAGGGTTCCAGCAAGGTGACCTGGTCTGGTTCTACCGTCCTACCCGGACCAAGAGACGCTGCCCGAAGCTCCAGCAGCCATGGCAAGGACCGTACCGTGTAGTGAAGAGGATTAACGACGTGGTCTACCGCATCCAGAAGGTTCCCCGAGGGAAGATGTTGGTGGTACACCTGGATCGTCTAGCCCGCTACGATGGTGCTGTTCGGGACGACCAGCTTTGAGGAGGGAGCAGTGTCGCGCAGACGGCGAACTCGCGTTGCCGATCGATAATGCGGACTGGCGGTGGCGGGGGAGGGACGCAAGGGGTGGCACCTCCTCCTACCGCACGAAGGTGCACGAAGGCTCCAGATGATTTCCCCCTCCATAATGGAAGAATCGAGAGACTTCGGGGCGATCGATACAAGCGAGGCGACAGCCAGTTGAGTGAGTGACCGTGAGCCGGGCGGACGTGTAAAGACGAACTGACAAGGTTGAATGGTGTAAATTAAATTGTAATTGTGTACATTAAACTGTAATTGGAATAAGGTGGAAATAAAGAACATTTTTGAGTGGTGAAATTGGACTTTTCATTTCACGAGCCCACAAAGTCACAATATTTTATTTGTGATGAATAGAGCCCGAATTTTATGTAATCTGAAATTAAGAAATATGTACATAAATATGTAATGAAGCAGCTATGTGTAGCATTGAAAGGTTTATTTCTTTACTACAAAACATAAACTCGCTGGTAGGCTAGTCAAATATCTATGTTTATTGTTAAACAGTTCGCTTTTACTACCAAGTACAAGTTCTCTCATCCCAGCATTAGAACAGTACACACAATTAATTGTAATATAGTTTTCAAAATGATTGTTCAACTTTGTAAGAAGTCAATGGTACATATACAGAGGGATTGAACTAGGAATAATATTATAAGGGGGCTCTACATTGTCACCGTTAAACAAGCGAGACAAAATAACAAGATTTGAGTATTCCTTTCATGGAAGTGTTGAAAAGTGTTGTAATAAATTAAAGGGAATCGATTAATGACACTAAACAACATTTACTTTTAAATTTCCTGGAACATGTTTCAAAGGCTATTCCCTCCATTGTCAACCAGACATCGACTGGTTCTCAGTGGTGTAGCTGGCGATATTTTGTCATAGGTCTCCTCTGGTGGTGGTTCAAGGAACTTGCTGAACAAAGCTTTCTGGTCACCAGAGGAGACCTATGACAAAATATCGCCAGCTACACCACAGAGAAGCAGTCAATGTCCGGTTGACAATGGAGGCAAAGTCTCTGAAACATGTTCTGGGAAAATTTAAAAGTAAGTGTTGTTTAGTGTCATTAATCGACTCCCTTTAAATTTAATTTAAGATTTGAGTTAAATTTATTGGGAGTCGATTAATGACACTAAACAACACTTACTTTTAAATTTTCCCGGAACTAGTTTCAGAGGCCTTCCCTATATCTTCAGCCGGACATCGACTGCTTCTCATTGGTGTAGCTGGCAATATTTTGTCATCGGTCTCCTCTGGTGGCGGTTCGAGGAACTTGCTGAACAAATCTTTCTGGGGGATGTCAAAATTGAATACTTTGTTCCTATTTTTTGAAATAAAGATTTGTTCCCATGTGGACAGTTCTTGTTTTCCTGTTGTATGTTTTAGTAATTTTGGTTCCGGATTTATGTTGTGGTTTTTTTCCCAAATATGCGTGGCAACCAGGGGCGGCCGGTGAGGTACGTATTGATGGTGCCATAAATAAATAAGGGTTGTTAAAATATAAATGTGTGCACCAATTACGAACGATTTAGGTAATCTTATCAATAATCCAAACTATTTATAATATACTGTACCATACAGAGCGTACAGGGAAACGGAAATAGATATTTATTACATTCGTACTCTTGTTACGCACAGGTGTAACGAGTACAGTAACAGTTTGATAATACAGTTCATGGACAGTTCGTGTACGATTTCTTGATAGAGAGACAGTTATTGTTATTGCTTTAGCCATAAATTTCCTCGCACTGAAATCAAACGAAACAAACTCGAGGAATTTTTGTCTCACACTCACAAACACATACGAGCGAGCACACACGCACGCACGCACACACAAGACGCAATTCTTCACTGCAAAATGAGTAATCTGAAACTTAAAAGTGGTTTAATGAAATTACTAACTTTTAAAAATTAAAAGCATTGTACTCACCGAAAGCAGCAACTCCATGACTTTATGAAGACAGCTTTAAATGAATTAGTAGGAACGGTATTGAAAATCCATTCGTCGCTCCTTCTTGTTGGCAAATAAATCTATCACCTTTGAATTGAAATTGTCAATTTTGCACACGAACAGCTTTTCACAGGACAGCATTCCTAAGGCACTCAATCGCTCTTCTTTCATTGTGTTTCAATGCTCCTCTTGAGCATTGAAAAGCACTGCTCAGCTTCTGATGTCGAAATAGGCATAGTGATTAACAGTTTCAAAACTTTAACAGTCTCTTCAAAAGTAGCACAGAGTTCATCCTCTAGAATCAGCGAAAGAAACGGAACCGCACCGGAAACTGCTCTCAACTCAGGCCTAGCATAGAACACTTGAAGCTCTCCCTTCAACTTTCTTTTCTCCAGAAATGTATATGTGTCCGTAATTTCAAGATATTTTTCTGGGAAATGTGTTACATAATTGTCAAACTGGCTTACATCAAATAAGTTGGTTGCAATTAGGTGCCCAGTGAACTGAAAACGTGATTTTATTTCACAAAATATGGCATCACACTCCTCCAAAGCATTTTGCTTTTTGTTATTATCATCAACCCTTGCTCTCTTGTAAGGCATTGTTTCGTCATTTTCAAAACTAACCTGACTGATGGAGTCAATGTCATCTCTGATGTTTTGCATTATTGTTTCAAAGTTATGAATGTCTTGTTTTACCTTGGTTGGTTCAGTTGTCTTCTTTTGAAATTGATTAAAAAGTATGTCCACATGAGGCATTATCTTATAGAAAAACGATAGCCAGAAAATGAAGTCTCTGTCTCGCAGTCTTTGTTTGTATGAACCAGCTTTTTCAATACTAGAGGGTAATTTTATGTTCTCACTCGTTTCAATTGTTTCTATGACAGTAATAAGCTCCTTCCTGTTTTCATAAATATCCTTTACTACTCGCGAATGGTAATTCCATCTTGTGAGAGACACACGGGGTAAGCTTTTCTGAATTATGCTAATCAACACTTTCGATCTTTGTGGCGAATTTGAAAAGAAAGAAGAAATGCCTGAAAGATGTGCAAAGAAGATGCGGGCTTTGCGATTAATTGAGGCTGCAGTAGACATTATAAGGTTTAACTGGTGCGCATAGCAATGAATGTAGTGCGCATTTGGGTATTTGTCTTTTATTAATCTCTGTACTCCGTTTGACTCGCCACTCATAACGTTTGCACCATCGTAACTCTGAGCTATTAGTTTTGCTCGGTCATCTCCAATTAAGGGTTCGATTTCTTTCAGAATACACTCCGAGATAGACTGAGCATTCTGACCTTCTGGATTAACAAAATTCCAAAATCTTTCAATGGGGGTTCCATAAACAATGTATGGCAAAACAATAACCAACTGAAATTCGCAAGACTTATCAGTGGTTTCATCCGCGATTATTTCAACATAATCCACACGCTTTATTTGTTTGCGAACTTCCTCGTGATACACTTCCAACATGCACTGCAGGAGTTCATTTTGAACAGTCCTAAAAATGCCTTTGAATACTGATGACTGACTGAGATGCACTTGAAGTTCTTTATCCAACTCCGCACTAAACTGAATGAGCTCACGAAAAACCCCCTTATTTTTAGAGGCGTCAGATTCGTCGTACCCCTAAGAGCCAGCTCCAAAGCACCACAGAACCGAATACAGTTTATAATTACGTTCAATATATACCTGTTCTTGTCTACTTGTTTGTTATGGCTGTTAACTGCCTATACTGCGAATCTAATTTGTCCTGAATATTGGTTTTGCCTAGAAATGAAAGACTCAGAACATTGTCCATGTGTCGCTTCGATGTTCCATGCACTTTCATTTTAGACCATAAATGCCCAATATCAGTTATTCCAGTCTTACACAAATGGACATCTCCCCCAAACAACACACAAGGAAAACAAAAAACTGCATTGTTTTCATCACAGCCGCAAATCCATTTGTTCTTTTGATAAATATCCGGATTAAACTTACGGCATCGATTTTCTGTTTGCTGCTGCAGATTCAGTGGCCTACCTATTGTTTTTATCTGAATTTTTTTGACTTAGAGTCCTGTTACTAAGTGAAGTTTTCAGTAATTCACTCACCTTGTTCATGTTCGTAACTTTACTGTGAATTTTAACTTAAAGAAAAAACACTGAACACTGATTTAAAAATCCTTACTCACGATGAACTACAGCATTACAGGAGCACATACAGAACTACTCTACCATTGCTTTGAAAACATGTGTCCAACACATGCTGGACGCGCGGGTTTTATGTTCTACCAACAAAACTGCTGCTGTGAAATATGCACATGTTGAAATACTGTCTCTAAATTTTAAAATCTAATACTATATTCACATTGAAACCCAATTCATTTTATTTATAAGGATATCTATGTGTTGTGTTTCTACAAGTGATTTCATTAAGCATTAATTTGCGTTTTGAAGCTCCTCAGAAGTAACTGCAGTAGGATGGTGACACTGCATTAAAGGAAGGTATAGCGCGAAATGTATTCTTACCTTTGTCTTTCGCTAGGTGGCAGGATCGTGGTTCTCTGAAGCCCCGTGTTTTACTGCACTCTAACGGGCAAACCGTAAGTTATGCGCCAGAGAAATCCCGGCACTACCTTCTCTGACTTTCTTCCATAAGAAGCCGTGTATAAGTAGACATCCTAGCCCTAACACAGGCGTTTATGAGCGTAGACGGTGCCGTTCTGGAATCGGCACCAAGCTACGGAAAACAACCAAGAGAGAGCGCTGGCGTTCAACGCGCCTATTCAAACGAGGGAGCAACTACTCATAAACAATTCCTTTTGCGCAATTCTTATACACTTCTCTTTCTGTCGCTTTCATACAGATGGTGCCATGGCACAGCGGCACAACCTCAGAAGCAGCCCCTGGTGGCAACTGCTGATTTTTCTAATTGTTTGTATTTTATGTTCCTAAAGTGTTCCTTTGCTCTTGTTTCTAAATTTCTTTTGGTTTTTCCAATATAAATTTGACTACATATTATACTACATTATAGCCTACAAAACCTTCTTCATTGCTGATATCAGTGTATTGTCACCCGAACGTCGGAACACCCTATAGAGCGGGCAAGCAGGAGACGGTCGGCGTTCGCCCCGCCCCCTCGTTTGTCTTATAGAGTTAAGGAGGGGTGGCTGGGACAAAAAACATCACTGCGCCGTCTCTTTCTGTTCCACCTGTGTTCTCGAACTTACGGGATATTTCATCTAATCGAGAACCTTCCAGATCGGCCAGCTGACCCTATATAAGCAACACGTCGTGCAAGAGGAGTGAGTCAGAGTTCTTGGCGAGCAGTGTAAGAGTGCAGTGCTAGTGTACGACGAGAAGATTGTGTACGTGCATCGGAGTATTGTACGTAATTACGTGTGCAAGTGAAATTGTAACGGACGAAATGGTGAATCGTAATTGTGTGCATTACGTAATTCTGTGTAATTGGCAAGTGTTTAACCGTAAGTCTGTGGAAATAAAGAACATTTTTGAGTGGTGCAATTGGACTTTTCATTTCACGAACCCACAAAGTCACACTGGTGTCAGGAAGCGGGAAGATAACATCACCGAACATTACAACCATGGACGCGGCATTGGAAAAAATTTTGGAGAAGATGATGGAAATGAAGACCGAATTAACAGAGAAGACGGAAGCGGCAAATAACAGCCTGGCCGCGAAGCTGGAGACTACAAATAACAACCTGGCCGTTGAACTGAAACAAATGAAGACGACCAACGACAACATCACCGAGAAGATGGAAGAAATGAAGGCCGAAATAACAGCGAAGACGGAAGAAATAAAGACCGAATTAAGAGCGAAGACGGAAACGGCAAACAACAACTTGGCCACGACAATGACGGCAAAGATGGCCGAACTGACCGCGGAAATGAAGGTGGCGAACTAAGCTCTCGCCACCAAATTTGAAGAACAGTTGGCCGGCGTGAGGGATGACGTGACGGAGCTGGGCAAGCGGATGGGCCAAGTGGACGAGCGAGTCGAGGACCTGGCGAACCACTTCAATGACCTAGAGGAAAAGGCCGACAGTAACGCCAAGTCCCTGAACGCCATGGCGGAAGACGTCGAAGACCTTGCTAACCGCGTTAACAACCTAGAAGGAAAGGCCGACAGCAGCGTCAAGTCCCTGAGCGCCATGGTGGAGGACGTCGTCGGCAGGAGACTGAAGGATTTGAAGGCCGACGCACCGGGACGCGACACAACATCGGCGCGCGTCAAACCTCCGAAATATGACGGCGCGTCAACATTTGAGGTCTTCCGCCGCCAGTTCGACACAGTGGCCAAGCACAACAGATGGTCACCGGAGGAGGAGGCCACACAGTTAATAGCCAGCCTCCAAGGACGAGCCGCGGAAGTCCTAAACGCGGTGCAAATAACGGCGGCGCCCAAGGACATCTGGGAGGCCCTGGAGAATCGTTTCGGGAACCACCGCTTAGCCGCAGCGTACCGCAGCCAGCTAAAGGCAAGGTCACAGCAGCCGGGCGAGACGCTGCAGGAATTCTCCATAGCGATCGAGCAGCTGGCTAGCAAGGCCTTGGTTGACCTGCCACTGGAGTTCGTATCCCGGGAAGCCGCCTACAACTTTGTCGACGGGGTACGGGACACGGAGATTCGTCAGCGCCTAATGCTCGGCGATTATAAAACAATCCACGAGGCGCTGACAGCGGCATTAAGGATGGAGGCGGCCAAGGGAACATCTATCCCGAAGTCGAGAACGAGGAGTGTCCGCTACACCGGAGACAGAAGACCAGCTGAGGGACGCCGGCGAACACCTAGTGGCCTGTGTTGGGGGTGTGGACAGCCCGGACACCTGCAGAGAGACTGCCCGCACCAGGAAGAGCAGCCAGAAAAGGAGTAAGGGCCGTCGTGGAGAGGGGCACGTCGGCGCCATCACCACCATTCCCTCGAGTGACATTGCGCGCCGTCAGCCGCCGTATGGATGACAGCCCCATCGCGGACGGTTGGGTAAACGCAAAGCCGTGACGGGTGCTGGTGGACACCGTGGCGGCCGTGACTATCATCAGACCTGACGTGGCGAAGGGTTTGCCGACAAGGAAGCCAAGCCGACCATACCAGCTTGTCACGGCATCGGGCGACACCTTGCCTGTGGAGAAGGAGGCCCTGCTGGAGCTGACCTTGGGACGGAGTGCCGTGCGTCTGTGGGTGTTCGTCGCGAAGGTGGCTGAGGAGGTGATTCTGGGACTGGATGCCCTCAGGAGCCATAAGGCAACGGTCGACGTCGGCAAGAAGGTCCTGCGGCTCAACGGAGAAGAGGTTATACTCCGTCAACCAGAAGAGCGCCTTGGAATTTGTAGGGTCGTCTTGGACGAAGACGTGGTTGTCCCCGCGAGGAGCGAGTTGGTGGTGACGGCGCGACTGGAAGGCCAGAGAACCAGGAACATGATGCTGGACCAGAAGAAGCCTGTGCACGGACTATGTGTAGCCAGGGCACTACTGCCGTGCCGAGAGGAGGTGCCAGTGAGACTGCTAAATCCAACGGACACCGATCACGACGTTCAGGGCGGGACGGAGCTAGGAACGTGCGAGCCCGTGGTAAGCGTAACAGCAATCGACAAGACGCAGGAGCCGGTGCCGACACAACACCTGGGGCCCCGGCTAGAAGGCTTACTGGAGAGGGCGGCCGACCACCTGACCGCAGAACAGCTGGAGAAATTTCGACAACTACTGAGGCGTACGAGCGCGTCTTCAGCCAAGGCGATAGTGACTACGGCCGCACGGACAAAGTGCTTCACCACATCGACACCGGAGACGCCCGGCCTATTCGCAAACCACATAGACGCGTCCCGCTGGCGAAGCAAGGGGCGCTACGAGACATGCTGGAGGACATGAGATCCAGGGGAGTGATTGAAGAGTCTGACAGCCCTTGGTGTTCCCCTGTAGTCTTGGTGACAAAGAAGAATGGCGAGCTGCGCTTCTGCGTAGACTACAGAAAGTTGAACACTGTCACCCGGAAGAACTGTTTCCCCTTACCCCGGATTGACGACACCCTGGACACGCTAGCTAGTGCACAGTGGTTCTCGACCCTGGACCTGAAGTCGGGCTACTGGCAGGTAGCTCTAGGCCCAAGAGACAAGGAGAAAACCGCATTCTCGACAGGCCAAGGGCTCTGGCAGTTCACGGTTATGCCCTTTGGCCTCTGCAACGCACCAGCTACCTTCCAACGCCTCATGGAGTCAGTGATGAGAGGGCTGACTTACGATGCCTGCCTGCTATACCTGGATGACATCATCATCGTCGGGAAGACTTTTGAAGATCACCTCGAGAATATGAGTAAGGTGCTACAGAGAATGCAGGCGACCAACCTGAAGCTGAACGCGAAGAAGTGCCAGCTCTTCCGCAAGGAAGTGAACTACTTAGGTAATTTTCCCACTTTCAACATGTATGTGTGCACAACAATGGTACCCTCTCTTCTTTTATGTCAAATAGCCATGGTATCTTAAGTCCGTCATTTATAAATCTAGTGATTGTTGAACTATTTGTTGCCTCTAAAGGTTTACAATAAATTAATTAGGGTTTCGATGAGCTTCAGAGTTCAACTTGCTCACAATTAGATTAGCGATGAAATAGCCTACAGCATCTGTCGTCTCATTAGCAGAAATGCATATACATGAATTTCCTATGTCAGCCCTGAATTTTTCTAATACGTCAACATAACAAGAATGTAGGTAAATTCTTCCTGAAAGTGGACTGATCAGGAATGTTGTGGTTGTAATATTAAGTAGTAGTGTGGTTGTAGTTAAGATAGCGTCAGACTGAGAAATTCAATGCCATAGCCAGTAGCTCAAGGGTTAAAGCAGCTGGACGGCAACCAGAAAATCTGTGGTTCAAATCCCGGCTATGGCATTGAATTTTTCAGTCTGACTCTATCTTTCCGTACTTAAGCCTACACACGGCCAGTGTGAAAAAACAATTAATTTCCATTAAGTGACCTAATAGTGGTTAACTATAAAGCCCGGGCCTTAAAGTACTTACATGTTGTAAGTCGCCATTAAGGTAGTTGTCTCATGTGTTTATGAGAGCTCCTAGTGGTTTACCGGGAAAAACACGAGTCAGTTGGAGAATTTAATGTCATGTCGGCACGTTGGCCATAGTAGCTCAAGGGTTAGAGCGGCTGGGCAGAGACCAGAAGATCCATGGATCAAATTCCGGCTATGGCATTGAATTTTTCAGTCTGACTCTATCTTTCCATACTTAGCCTACACACGGCCAGTGTGAATAAAAAACAATTAATTTCCAACAGAAATCCTTGTTTTCAGTTTTGAGGATAATGAAGATGTCATGATTAACTTAACATGCAACTGGCTATTAGAAATTCTGAAGCTTTTACTTTCTTCATCTTGCAGTTTAAAACTAGTCATTGCTGTCTGCGTCGAACACATGAACTTTAGCTTTGAATGTTTTTAATAAATAGCCATCATTGGACTAGTCGGCACTTTGTGTACTTAATGCAGCAAAGAAACAAAGCGAGCCATTGAACAGACATCATAGCAAGGCAACAGTAACAACAATGTATATGATTGATGACAATATGTTATGGAGTCATATATCCACATATGTTTATGGTATACAGGTCTAGGGGGGCGTTGCTGAAGTACATATGAAAAGATTATTTCTTCTGCAAATAAGGTGTATAAGAATAATATATAATCTCACATCACAAGTATCCTATAAAAAAACATTTATTCAAAATAACATGTTAACATTATACTCTCTGTATGCAATTTTGCTCAATAATGATAAACAATTAACTGAAAATAAAGAAGTGCACTCTTATAATACCAGCAATAAAATTGATTACCATAAATCTACAAATGTTAAAAAATATCTGACAAAGATGCCACTGTTATGGGAATTGAACTGATAAATTACCTGCAATGCTAAAAGTGTTAAATGGCACAATATTTAAATGCCAACTGAAAAATTGAATTATATTCACATGTCTGTATAACCTTAACGAATTGTAAATAATTATTTAACTATAGTGCATTTTACGGAATTAGAGCAATGAATATAGCTATATGTTAAATTTAAGGATGAGCAGATTAATGACTCTAAACAACACTTTTAAATTTCCTGGAAGATTATTAAATTTTAGATGAGTCGCATTTTTTACACATCTGCTTCACTTTCGTACCTATTTTGAGGACATGTTTCGCAAATCTTCGTTTGCATCTACGGCTCTTGTGCGACTGACGCTAGATCCAGCGGTGTGGGTAATTCTGGGGTTGTTGCTGCCATCTGTTGATTTAGTGATGAACTGAAATGTGGGATTATCTTCTAGCGGGATTTCAAAGTTCATTAGTTGGTTTTTATGTTTTTCTATGTATATCCTCTCCCATATGACGAGTTCACTATGTTTTTGTACGTATTTTAGTAATTCTGTGCTATCTTCAATTTCATGATTTTCAGACCAGAAATGAGCTGCTATTCCTGGAAGATGTTTCGGAGGCTACTTTCCTCCATTGTCAGCCGGACATTGACTTGTTCTCAGTGGTGTAGCTGGTGATATTTTGTCATAGGTCGCCTCTGGTGGCAGTTTGAGGAACTTGCTAAACAAATCATATTGGGGGATGTCAAAATTGAATACTTTGTTTCTATTTTTTGAAATGAAGATTTGTTTCTATGTGGACAGTTCTGTGCTTAAGTAGTTTTGGTTCTGGATTTATGTTGTGTTTTTTTTTTTTTTTTTTTCAAAAAATGCGTGACAACTGCTGATGTTTCTAATTGTTTGTATTTTATGTCCCTAAAGTGTTCCTTTGCTCTTGTTTCTAAATTTCTTTTGGTTTTTCCAATATAAATTTGACTACAGAGTCACAACATTCAATTTGGTATATACTAGATTTTTTGTTAGATGGAATGGCCTCTTTGATGTTTGAGCTAGTTGAATTTTTTTTTTTTTTTTGGAAGACTTTTTTGAATTTATCAAAGGCCCATGGATGGTAAGTGAATTTTTTGAAGGTCATTTTAGTTCCTATAACTGAGAGGGTTGTGGTTTCCTTTAGTAGCTTCTTCTTTTTTGCTAAGTTCACCTTTTTGTCCACTAATGATTTGGGAAAGAAATTTTTTATGAGAGGGATGTTGACCAGTCTGTGTGTTAAACTATTGAAGATTGCCTGTTTGTGGGATCTTGGGTTGTAGCCATTAGCTTTTATCTAGTTGTCTGTCTGTGTTGGTTTTCTATAAATGCCAAAGTTTATTCTCTTTTTATTTCTGATTATTTTTAGATCCAAATATGGTAAATGCTCATCTTTTTCTATTTCTACAGTGAACTTTATGCGTTTTCTTGCATGTTTAAAATTTATATGCATCGCTGATGTGTTTCTTTTTTTCTTTTTTTTTTGGTACTACTGCAAAGATGTCATCTACATATCGTTGTCAGAGTTTGAACATTCAAGAGGTCCCGAGTTCGAATCTCGGTCAGGGTGAGTTACCTGGATAAGATTTTTCCGGGGTTTTCCTTATCCTAAAAAGACGAATGTCAGGTAACTCTAAGCTCCATGGACCCTGGACCCATTTGAGCATCATATCATCCATTCCATTCATTGTCCGATATGACTTAAAAAATTAAAGG
This sequence comes from Mantis religiosa, assembly GCA_030765055.1. Lineage (NCBI taxonomy): Eukaryota > Metazoa > Arthropoda > Insecta > Mantodea > Mantidae > Mantis > Mantis religiosa. The sequence continues at coordinate 3,607,402 of CM060953.1, read as the reverse complement.
AAGTAAATTACAAAAAAAAAGATTGAACATCCAAGGGAAACCTTTGGTGATCTTTATTTCTAATGCACTCATGTACAGATTGGCCAGGAAGGGTGATAGGGGATTGCCCATTGCTAAACCTGAAGTTTGGTGGAAATATTTTGTTTAAAACTGCAAGAAATTTTGTTGTATACATAATTGGTTAATTTTATGTAATCTGAAATTTCAGGTGATGACATTCTAAGTGACTTGAGCCATTTTTCTATCAACGGTGGGAGTTGTTTTACTGGTATGTTGAGAAACAGTGATTTAACATCAAACGAGACTATGTGTCCTCTTCTTTTAGTTCAGTATCCTTAATGTGTTCTATAAGTTTGTAGTTGTTTTTTATGCTTAGGCCATCGAATTTAGGAAATGAGTTGAATTTATTTATTATTTTATTTATTTATTATTTATTTATTTGGTGTAGACATATTTATTATGAGTTCATAATATTTATTTTTACGATTAGCTGAGCATTTATTTTTGTAACTTTAGGTTTCTATGACTATTAATCCAAATACTTTTTGGAATTGCACTAACATACCTGTAGCATAGTGTATATATGGATACACAAAGGAATACACACTTCTTTCTTATGTACCAAAGAGGTCAAAATTAGTCATTTTATTGTCATTCATGTCATTGACTATACTGATGCAATGACTGGTAAGACTTAAATTATTTCTTTCTAAACTCGACGACATCTGGAGTTGACACCCTTGACAATTAATGCAGTAATAACTGTGTAAACAGAAGGACCTTGCCATTTTCTACCATTTAATTGCAGTAAGTTCCGATAACGCTTATGTCCTATACACACATTTTGAAAAGTGAGCAGATTTGATTTCATACATGCCCTTGGAATATCTTTACAAAAACTCATTTACTACAAAGAATAAAGGTGGAAAATCAACCTGATGGTTTAAAAAATTGTATGATAGAAGCCTTGAATGAAACTGATACTACACAGCAACTACCAAGTCAAAGAATCAGGACTCCGGAAGAAGGATCAGTGCAAGGGGCATTAAGGAATGATAGGCTACCAGAAAGGATCTGTCGTTATTGTCCTTAGATAGACAGACAGACAGACAGACAGACAGACAGACAGACAGACAGACAGACAGACAGACAGACAGACAGACAGACAGACAGACAGACAGACAGACAGATAGATAATTTATTCATCTTGTAAATCATACATTGTACATTAGTGGCCACGCCGTGGCTCAGTGGTTAGACCGCTTGGCTCTCACCAAGGTGGCCCGGGTTCGATCCCAGGCGACCGCAAAATGAGATTTGTGGTGGACAACATGGCGTTGGGGCGGGTTTTCTCCGGGACCTCCGGTTTCCCCTGCCATCTCATTCCACTGGTGCTCCATCTTCATCTCATGTATCATCAGTGTCACCGCCTGCGGTGCCGTATGTAGTAAAAGCGGGCGTTAAACACTACACATTTCATTTCATTGTACATGAGTACTATGATATAAGACACGTCAAATTGTGAATTTACAGTGCAATTAACTATACTTGTAAATTAACAAGTCACATCCAATAAGGACAAGTCAGTGTTTGTACAAAATAATGTTTTATAAAAATATCTCAAGAAATTTTATAATATACACAATTAATTCAGAAATGTAACAATATTATAAACTTTCCATAAATTCACTAACAGAATAAAAACAATGATCTAGTAAGTATGCCAAAACTGACTTTTTAAATGCTGAAAAATTGCAAGTGGTTTTATTGGCTATAGGCAGTTTATTAAAAAAAGTGATTCCTAGGTTTATTACACTGTTTTGATGAGCTCTTGTGTTACTTCTATTCACATGAATATCCATTCTCTTTCTAGTATTATGATTATGAACTGTGTCATTAAAGGTACAGTGGCCATTTCCTTTCATTAAATTTGTCTTTGTAAATTTTAAAATTTCAAAAATGAAAATACATGGGAGAGGTAAGATTTTAAATTTTTTAAATAATGGTCTGCACGTAGATGTTGATTTAACTCCTCCAAGTATTCTTAGAATCTGTTTTTGCATTATGAATAATGATTTACAATATGGTGAGTTACCCCATAATGTTATGCCATATTTTAAAATGGAGTGGGCACACGCAAAATACATGCTTTTGAGAGTTTTTATGTGAACTATGTGTACCAGTTGTCTGAAATTATAACAAATTGTACTCAGTTTTTTAATTAGATGATCAACATGTGTCTCCCACTTTAGGTTACTCTGTATCCAAAGACCAAGAAATTTAGTTGTATTTACATACTTAATTACTTGATTATTACATATTAATTGTGATTGTACAAGAGACTGATTCTGAGAAAACTGAAAATGAATTACATGGTCTTATCCAAGTTTACAATAAAATTATTATTGCTGAACCATTTAGAAATATTACTGAACATTCTGCTTGATAAGATTTGTAGCTCTTCAAGTGCATTGCTTTCAATTAATATATTTGTGTCATCAGCATATTGAACTATTGTTTTAGCTGTAATATTTGACTGTAAATCATTTGAATCATAAGAACAGAATGACAAATAAGAACAGAATGACAAATTACAATTGCATCAAATGTGAAGCTCCAACTTGTTTAGAGTGCTCAAGAAAACTGTGCAATGCTTGTGTTCCAAGCATTATAATTAGGGGTAGTGATATTTAGCATTTTATTTTTACATTTAGCATTTGGTAGCATTTATACATTTGCAATTTAGCATATTATAGCATTTTAAAGAAAGTTTGAGTTCATCTTATTAAATGATGAATATTAATATTATTTATATGAAATGTAAAACACATTAATGGAGGGTTATTAATGGTGGTGAGTTAAAAGTGCATAAAGTGTCAATTTATTTCACATTAACATAGAGCAATACACAGAAATATAGAACAATCTAATACAGACTAAAGCATACTGTGTAACAAAAAAAAAAAAAAAATCCATACTGAAGTAAAAAGAAAATGCACTAAATTATCCTAGTTTATAATTCAGTAATCCTATAGAATGAAAGTATTGAACATATTTCAACATTCTGTTCTGTTCACGGCTGCGCCATGGCTCAGTGGTTAGACCGCTTGGCTCTCACCAAGGCGGCCCGCTTTCGATCCCAGGCGACCGCAAAGTGAGATTTGTGGTGGACAACATGGCGCTGGGGCGGGTTTTCTCCGGGATCTCCGGTTTCCCCCGCCATCTCATTCCACCGGTGCTCCATCTTCATCTCATGTATCATCAGTGTCACCGCCTGCGGTGCCGTATGTAGTAAAAGCGGGCGTTAAACACTACACATTTCATTTCATTGTTCTGTTCACAATGAAATTATATTTACTGAAATATCTTTCAGCATCTACGCTGTTGGTAGGATCCGAACATGTTGCAGAGCTGCTCGGGCAAACTCTATTTGAGCTTAACAGCCAATAGCATATGCAAGCTCTCTACATCTTTATTATTCTGCATTGTTTGTATCAGTTGTGAATGAAAATATTCATATCCTTCAACAGAACTATGCATTTTAACATCATGAAAAAATGCGATCTTACTTTTACTTTCACTTAAAATCGTATAATTTATTGAAGTTACTCTGCCAGCAGCGACAGAATTAAAAAGCTTACCAACATCTTGGAGAAAGACTTTTGTCACATTTTCCGCCTCTGCCCGCTGTTAGCTCTTACCATCTTCGCACATACCTACAGACGTGCGTTATCTACCCATAGAATGAATGAAAGTTGTGCGTAAAACCGAACAGAACAATGAGAATCGGAACTTTGGAAACTGAGAACGCCAACTGGCATTAACATGCGTTTATCACTTCCTTAAAATTAGGTTTGCTATTGGTTTTCAGAGACGAGGATTGAAATTTTCCGTTAACTGGGTTGTGAAGATAGATTTTGAGAGTCATGACGCTTGGTAAGAGAGTTCTCTTTTGTAAAACAACTGAACTCACTTCAGGTACCAAACATTACCTAATATGGGCAATCTTAGAACAATAAGCTAATTTAGCGGGAAGGGCTGTGTTCCACATTCCAGAAGAGTGGTCACTTACTTTACGTATAACTTTCTAAGCATGTAAAGGTTCTACATACTTTTCAGTTAGTTTCTAGAAGAAAGAGCACTGAGGAAAAATACGGGGGCCGTTCAGAAAGTAACCTCCGGTTGATTGCAAAAAATTCACCAAGTTAAATAAAAATAGTTTAATATATACATCTTACAACTACATCTTTGCACTATTTTTCTACATAGTCTCCATAACGATTGAGGCACTTATCGTATCTGTTCACAAGCTTTGAAATTCCTTCTGCATAAAAATCACCCGCTTGTGCCTGGAGCCAGCCTGTGACCGCATCTTTGAGCTCTTCGTCGTCATCAAACCGCTGGAACCCGAGCATGAAGAGGTGATAATCGCTTGGCGATGGTTGACAACGTCCCACTTGAAGGACTCAAGAAGGGCTGTTGTTCTGCGAGCAGAGCGAGGACGGGCGTTATCGTGCAAAAAGGCGATACCGAAAGTCAGCATACCACGGCGTTTGCTCTGTATAGCCCGTCGTAATTTTTTTATAACAGCACGCACTTCACATTTGGCGAAGTTTTCTATTGCAGCACACATTTCAAACGGCCACAAGCACTAAACTAGCGCACATACGACGTTCACTCGACCACGGCTTGATGCCGACCTGACCTGCTGAGTGCATGAATGCACAGATGGCATCGCTACTCCCCCCACTACCCGCACTGTGACCGATCGGAGGTTACTTTCTGAACGACCCTCGTAATTACTTGGGAAATTCTTTGATTTCGCATTTATATCGCATTTTGAGTCAATTTCGCATTTTATCGCGCTTCATCCCTACAAATAAAACAGGATCCAAAAATTGAACCAAGTCGGAGTTGAACAGACCACCAAAGTATACAATTTGATTACAGCTAAATAAATAAGACATGCCACAACGTTATTTCAGGGGTCAACTTATTGTGGACAATGTTGATGCAGAATCTCAGGTACCAACTGCTGAAATGTTACGGTTATTGGAAACCTTGGAAACACTGAAGCAGTTGGTAATTGTTAAATAGGTGGTAGTGATCAGATGATGGGCTTAAGCTCGAAGCAGTAAAGAAATTTAATGCCACGTACACTAATAACGTTTTCATAAGATTGTCAGAAACACATTTTTTAAAATTAATGTCCTCCAACGTTAAATCATATCGGACGATGAATGAAATGATGCTCTAATGAGCCCAGGATCCATAGAGCTTAGAGCTACCCGTCATTCATCTTTCAAGAGAAGGAAAGACCTGGAGGAGAAACAACTTCTGCAGATAACTCACCCTGACCGAGAATCGAACTCAGGACCTCTTGAATGTGGAGACCTTTTGTTTGTTGTTCTTGCAACAATATACCATTGTTTAGAGGGCCACGCCGTGGCTCAGTGGTTAGACCGCTTGGCTCTCACCAAGGCGGCCCGGGTTCGATCCCAGGCGACAGCAAAGTGAGATTTGTAGTGGACAACACGGCGTTGGGGCGGGTTTTCTCCGGGATCTCCGGTTTCCCCCGCCATCTCATTCCACCGGTGCTCCATCTTCATCTCATGTATCATCAGTGTCATCGCCTGCGGTGCCGTATGCAGTAAAAGCGGGCGTTAAACACTACACATTTCATTTTCATTTCATTGTGTAGAGTGCTTGTTATGAGGACATTTTCTTTTGGGATATGAAATAACAGGAAACCTTTAACAGCACCTAAGCCCTGAATATCCATTTCATTCTTTTTCCGTCGTCCAGAAAATAAGTGACAGTTGTATTAGAACCAAAACTCCCCCGGTGGCGAATAGCTTGTTATTCGCCGATAATCGATACGTTGCCAGCTTAGTATTTCCTTAATGTGTAGTTCTACTTCAGGAATGCGTGGTAATTAATAATAGCTGGTATTCAATGAATATAGTTCTTCAATGTTTTGTGTTATTTTTACTTAAGCGCCAAAAAAGTGAGCGTCCCGAAATCATTTTCTGCGAGAGCAGGATATTTTTTTCGAATCTCATCAGGGTTAGTTATCTGGATACGGTTTTTCTCGGGGTTTTCCCGTGTCCTGAAAGATGAATGTCCGGTAAGTTCAATGGACCCTGTACTTATTTGAGTTCATTTCACCCATTTCATTCATCGTCCGATATGACATAACGTTGGGGGACGTAAAGAAAAATTAATAGAAAAAAGCTACATTTTGTTTTCTGAACTATCTGGCAGCTCGACCTCCGAGATCTTGTGCCCTCTCTGCGATAAGCTCCTACATTGCATGGGACGGAAAGTTTTCAGCCAGGTCAGAGCGGAATTCCATGCCCAAAAAGAAAAAAAAAAAAAAAAGTGCCTTCCGTAATCACAGTTCCCCCCCCCCCCCCTTTCTTTAATGGGAAGTACAACGTAATTATCCACTCTAAAGTTTCCTCTTCCAGCCAAAATGGAACCCAAGTCCTCTGGATAAGAGGTTAGCACGCCAACAGATCGCAGGTACAATTACTCTAATCACAGCCTTACATATACTGTTAACTATTTATAACTTCCGAGTCTGTCCTTAAAAAGTTGTAGGTACATGGTTTATGTCTTAAAGTAAGTGATTTGCATATTTGTGTAAACCGTACGGAATATCACATCTATTAAAGCGAACCATAAATAAGTCTTTAGAATCCAATTTTAATTAATAATAATAATAATAATAATAATAATAATAATAATAATAATAATAATAATAATAATAATAATAATAATAATAATAATAATAATAATAATAATAATAATAATAATAATAATAATAATAATAATAATAATAATAATAATAATAATAATAATAATAATAATAATAATAATAATAATAATAATAATAATAATAATAATAATAATAATAATAATAATAATAATAATAATAATAATAATAATAATAATAATAATAATAATAATAATAATAATAATAATAATAATAATAATAATAATAATAATAATAATAATAATAATAATAATAATAATAATAATAATAATAATAATAATAATAATAATAATAATAATAATAATAATAATAATAATAATAATAATAATAATAATAATAATAATAATAATAATAATAATAATAATAATAATAATAATAATAATAATAATAATAATAATAATAATAATAATAATAATAATAATAATAATAATAATAATAATAATAATAATAATAATAATAATAATAATAATAATAATAATAATAATAATAATAATAATAATAATAATAATAATAATAATAATAATAATAATAATAATAATAATAATAATAATAATAATAATAAACTATTATTTTTAATATAGATACCCTTTGTTCAAGTTCTCGGGAAGCAAGCCAGGTGAAAAGAGGATTAGAAATCGTCGTTTCGGGAGTGTGCATCTCTCTCAAATTCAGGATATTTATTAAATGTTATAACCTCAAATGAATCACTGGATATAACACAAATATAAACCAAGACAAATCACTATGAAAATTCGCATTACTGAACAAAAGACTGTTTTCAGTCAATTATATGCCACGTCAGATGGCGTGAGTATAGAAAATTAATAAATATCCTGATGATGGGAGAAATGCATACTCCCGAAACGTCGATTTTTAATCGTCTTTTTTACCTGGCTTGCTTTCCGAGAACAATTTGAGCATATTCGTCGCCAGGAAAACTTCATGTATAATTTTTTAGGTATCCTTTATTTGCCTTCCTAACAGATCATATCGGCGCTACGGGACAATTCAACTTGCTTTACAGTGATGTTAAATCTTGGGTTGGTACTACTTTCGGTGAAACAAATACCCACAAGCATATTCCCATTTATGCTTTTCGATTCTAGGGAAAATACCTCACTGATCCTGGTTAAAGGATTCCAGGATCCTAATCCTGACCACCGTCCAACCGGAAATCAAACTCAGGACCTCTGAATTTGAATTTTGATCCACTACTCGTGCATTAATATTAGACATTAATTAATGCATTTAGTATTTTCCTCCCCTTTTTTGTATAATATTATATATGATGCTGATTGCTTAGTTTATATGATACCACCTCAACAGCATAAATGATAATAAAGTAGTATCTTTGGCTCTATTCGATTATGAGATGAGTGTAGATAAAATGTAACCAGTGATAAGAAGTAGCAGCTCATTGCTTAACTTTGTCGAGAATAAGGTTACTGTTTAATCACAAAGTCGTATGAAATATATAAGCACAGTATTCCTTGATTCCAGAGCTCCATTTGTTGCCTACACCTTTGGCTTCATGATCCTGTGTTAATTTAACATATCATATCTACGATGTGTTTTAATTACGCTGCAATGAAAAGGCATGTCACTGAAGCTGTTCCAGTAATGATGTAAATATTTTCGAGCCTACCTATATACCAGACCTTCACCTAAAATACATATAAAAATGAGTGGTTATTCGTCTGTGAGCATCATCGGTAGTCCAAAACCTAATATTCTCGCTTTTATATTGTGCAGACTTATAGCACGTTAGCAGAGAGCCCTTAGTGCTGTAGAGTTGGTATCACAGAACACCAGATCTATGCTGTGAAAGTTTGTTCGTTGAATTGCCCACCGTCAGCAATCTCAGGGGCATTAGACACGTCACGTGTCTATGTCAATGACATTAGCTATGAATTAAAATACGTTTATTTTTAAGTCATGTTTACTGTCAGAACTCAGCTAGTCATTATGTTATGACGTAGTTACATACATTGGAAGGTATTTTGGACCAAAAAAAAAATAAAAAGCAAGTGTTAAAGCTGATTGACAATAAACAAGTTTATCGTGATAAGGTACCAGATATTGGATCTTACTGCTATAGCCACACTCTTATATTGATTATGAAGAGCGTAGAAGCATTACCATAATTATTGGAATAATTAAGAAACCCAAAGATATAAATAAAATAAATGCTCCTAAATAAACAGTCGGTAATCTAATTGTACACAAAAACGTATAAAGCTGAACCGTAAAACAGGAGAACAGTACTGCACCGAATGCATTTATTAATAAAGGCAACAACTATAATATTATTTTAAATTCTTAATGTTCCCATATATACATTTGGAGGGGGAATATACAGAAGATTGGGTGCTTTCACAAATTTCTTATAAGCTTTTTATTTTGCGCTGTCGTAAGTACGACTGTGCAAAATCAGCCAAATACATTTTTGTAATAGAATAAACTACAAAGCATCAATTAGTGAAGCAAGACGCCTACTTCAGCAGGAGAAAAAGTCAGTTAATTTGAAACAGGACAAGCAGTTCCAACTAGCACACACATGATGGCGCCACAGTAGATGCGACGCGGTGGAGATATTGTGATGGGTTTAGTAGTGATTGAAGAAATTAAAATATTTCTAGCCATTTACACGTAAGTTAGTTGAATAATATCTTGCGAAAAAATTTTCACATGTGCTAATATAGCTACCGAACATCTAAATCGATATTTTCGAAATCCATCGAGCAGTGCAGCGTATGTCTACAAATAACCATTTTGCATAGTTGCTTCAAGGCGTAGAGTAACAACTGTAATGCGTGTTCGATATATTGAAAATTGAATTTTCTTTCATAATTTTATGTTGAGGACTACCTTAAATTACTGCTAAATAATAATAATATTGAAGCAGAATTAATAATTCTGTGAATTTTGGCGACTAGGTTGTGTTAAATTGGAAAGCAGTAGATTTACTTAGAATTTAGTGGAAATAAACATTTCTGAACAGGCATTGGAGATCAAAGCAATCATTTCTTAAGTGCAGCAAATTTAAAGTAACAGGCGTGATAAAATGTACATATACTTGTTGATCATGTGAAATGGCTTTTGTGGTCAAAAATTTTATAATTTGATGCAGATAAGAACGAGAGCGCTGTTCTTCCTCCCATTGGTGAGAGATCAGTGCCTAGAATGGAGGTAGATGGTGGTGACCCATCATCTGTGAATAAAAATCCGGGGATAATTAAAGGTAAATAAAGAGCTTTGTTAGTAATTTCAGTGGTTTAACATTTGGATTGCCATAGATGTCATCAGCCTAGTCATTTTTAAATATCAAAATTTCGTCATTAATTTGTTGTATCAAGTTTTAAAACGTTCTGTATGGATTGTGCAGTAACAAAGAAGACAATGTTATCATCACATCTTGTTCAGCATGTTACATCTTAAATGCTTTTGTATTGACCACATTTAAGTTACTAAGAATTTGTTAATTGTTTTAGCTGCACAAGAAGAAATAGCAACTTTGGACATTTTGGTTTGTGGCAACTGTCATTATGTGTACCATTTCATTGAAGAATTTCAAGAGCATAAAAATGCAAGTACTTGTGGCAAACCAACCTTCAAGGCAAACTTGGCGGTAAGTACACGTGTTTTTTAACGGTGTTGGCTTTTGCTCATAAAAGTAACGAAATTTGTATTACTTTTAGTTCGCTACGACCGGCAATAGTACACGTTGTCACTATAGATGGCGTTCAGAATAATGATGTAACCAATATCGGAAAACAAAAACAGTGTGTACTTTTGGTGAACCGCAGAATTATACAAGCAGCTGAGTGTCACATGAACGGAAAATAGTGTGGATGAAAAAACTTGTGTTATTTAAACAATTAAAAGAAAGTCTAACCTAACCTAATAAAAAATGACAAGAGGTAACCTAACCTAACCAAGAAAGATGGCATCACAATACTTATAGTTCTTTTTTGCCAACAATATAATTTTATGTATTATCATCACTTTTTAACAAACAAATGTAAACCAGTTATTTCTGTTCTTTATGCTTAAAACTTACTAGTAACTTGAAAATGACTCACCTGGGAACTTGTGTGAAACCTTCCTAATGAATAAAGCTTTTAAATGAGCACAGGAAATGTTCCCTTGGCACAGTTATGCAACCCACTCTGTGGCCCATTTCAGAAACCTTATTTATATAAAGTAAGCACCATACTGAGTGGTATGTTGGTAAACAATGTTAGACAGAGCTGGCTAAGGTCACAAAGTGAGTGTTGCCAACATTGGAGGATGCACTTGGTAATCATGATCAATCATGGTCCCAGATCGACAACTTCTCTCCCTCACGAGTGTATTATGACATCATCTCCTTCACCACTTTCCTTTGCTTTTTATCCACATCCTCAAGTAAGTGGGGAGGATAGTTAGCATTTAAGAAGAATAAATCAATTTATATTTTAAAGGACAGAAATTTCTCACATAATTAATGGACATAGTTGTGAATTTGCTGCCTTTAAAGGGAAGCACCTGAAATATTACAAAATCCAGAGTTTTCAAAAGAACTTAAAAATTTTATCATTAAATGGTCTAAAAGGAATCTACTAATTTTCAAATCGCAGTCATCTATCTAGTACTTTTTTTTTAAATTGCTTTTTATATTGTGATTTCTATATTTTAGATAAAAAATGTCCCAATTCTCACAGTTTTTTGTATAACAAATTTAAATTTTAGATTCAAGTTTAGCAACAGTTATAAAAGTGGTATACTCATTCGTAAGTGTCAAGTAATACCAACTTATTAAACATATATTTAAGAATATGTATGCAAATAAATACATTGAAAATTGCAAGCTGTAGAGCATTTAGCAGTTTGATCATACAAAATTGATGAAAAGCTTAAAGCGAAGAAAAATGAATTTAAAGTTTTATGGTGGAATTAAAATTACTCTAGAATCCTGACAGCTGTTGTGAAGCACATGATGGTGGGAAAAGGGCTCTTCTTTAGAACAAGTCCCCCGACAACATTTTTTCTAAGTGCAACATCATAGGCACGCACGAGCGCTGACGGAACCTGCCGAAGGGACATGCGCCAACATCAGTAGCAGAACATTTTCAACACTGCCAACATTGATCTAACAACTACACTACTTTTAAAAAGTTAACTTTCGATATTACTTAAATCACTTTTTCTTATCTATATTTAAAAAACGAATCGTCCGATGTGACTTAAATTTGGAGGACGTAAATCACAAAAAATAATAAACAATCTTACTTACAATATGTACACTATACAACAGGATAAACCTGTCGAATGTCTTCGATCAGTTCCTGGAAGGGGTTGGCTAATCTGTTCCTGAGATCTTGCCGCCACAGGTACTCTGCTAGGTGCACATCAGTTTGGTCCTTTCGGATGCCACCCCTGGATAGGCGATGCCGGAGAGATCGCCAACGCGACTCAATATTGTTTGTGTGCACATTAGTTACTGGATCCACAAAATGCAAGCTGTGGTTTGCCGTTAGATGTGCTGCAAATCCCCCAGCCAGTAATCCACTGTACCCACCCCAACAGTCAGTATGGATTGTACTGGTGAGTTCAACATGCTCCTCAATCAGTGCAAAAAGGGTTACAGCATTTCTTCTGTTACCTGGACACACTGTCGTCCACACTTCATTGGTGACCACGTCAATCATCCCAAGGATCCAATTTCCTTCCACGACACGGCCGCGATGGTATTTTCGCCGTCCAATTTTGCATTCATCAATTTGAATGATGTGGCCAGCACCACCTATTTTGCCCCTGTTCAGGTATTTGTAGTTAATTGACGTTCTACAAATTTCCCGGCAACAGCTGAACCAGTCGGCTATTGTTGCGTGGCTTAAAATGCTGTCTCCACGAGAACACTGCACAACAGTTTGCTCGTAAGACAGCTTGCTGGCAAAACTGTATGTAATACCTTTTGCGACGGACTCGGAAAATTGTTTATTATGTCCTCTCCTGCAGGAAAATATTTGAAATTTCCGTCCCCGTTTTGTTACGGGATGTAGGACAGCATCGCACTCCCGGCACAACATTCTAGTTCTTAACAAACTTTCATCATACAAAAACTGCATGCACTTCTGGATATATTGATAGGTAGGATTTCATCTTTTGTTTTTGAATTTAACAATTTTAATATTAAGTATCCATTAGTAGGTGCCAAGAGGATATTTTGTTCTTTAAAAATCTTTTTTAATTTATTAAAAGTTTTTGTGTGGTGCATGAATAGACTGAATATGCTGTTGCTTTCTTTTTCTTTAGATTTTTGTTGTATCCATTTTCTTCTGCTCTGTGGAGTATGGTGTTTTGTTTTGGCTTAAAAATGTAAATGATGAAGTGTCAAAAAAAAAAACCCATTAATTTTGATGTCACGGTTACTAAATTCCTCCAATGACATAAGGTTTATTCAATCCTATGGCAAGCCAGTGTATGTATGCTCTGTTCAGAAACAATCACACCAATATGCCACACTCTGGAGGCATGAGATATCTTATATAACGTGATTGAATATTGTGACAAGAAAAAAGAAGATATCAAAATCCCTTTATGTCAAGCAACAAATGGCAGCTGCAGTCTAATTTACATTTGTGTATATTGTGACTTTGTGGGTTCGTGAAATAAAAAGTCCAATTACACAAACTCAACAATGTTCTTTATTTCCACCGACTTACAGTTTAACACTTGCCAATTACACAGAATTACGTAATGCACACAATTACAGTTCACCAGTTCGTCCGTTAAAGTTCCACTGTACGCTCACAATTACGTGAATTCTTCCGTTGCACGCACGCAGTCTTCTTGTCCGTCCGCTAGCTCGTCAAGCACTGACTGACTCAATTCACTCACTGCAGCCCTTTTTATAGGAATATCACAGTCTTCTAGAAGTCTCTGATTTCCGTGAATCCACGCGAAGGTTCCAGATGGCAGTGGGAGGGAGAAAAGAGGCGGCTAGCGACAGATGACATTTCCCTAATCATCCCCCTCAGTTAGTGACGGAGACTAATGAGGTGGGCGTGGCGCGGCCTCCGATCCCTTACTCAGCTGTCGTCTGTTGTGCTTCCCGATAATTGGGTGACAATATAATAATTAGCTAACACAGCTCCTGAATGCTCTATTTGTGTTTCGTCATGTACTGTACGTCACGTTACTAATATTTTGCTCTTCTATAACAAGATAATTAACAAATGCAGTTCCTTTCTTGGAAGTGTTGAAAACAGTGTTGTTATAAATTTAAAGGGAGTCGAGTTACATACCTGTGTATGTAGATTTTCTGAAGTTGATCTTTTCTGCAATGTTTGAAAGTGTTGTGACCTTTTTCTTTAGAAATTTCACTATCATCTGTTTGTTGCATGAATCCACTCTGTTCTTCAGATTTGGTGATGTGTTCAGTGTTGTTGAGGAGGATGTTGATTGCTCTACAATGCTAAGGATGCAACTGTATGTACATCTTTGTTAATTTAAGGGGTTCAGGAAAGCAGTGGAGTTGTTAATTGCTATTTTTACTGTGAACTGAATGAATGTGTGTTGTGATTTACAAATATGTTAACAGCATGCAGGGATCATTTAAAGTTGTTTTTAATGACATCACAATTTGCTCAGCAGTAAATATCAGTTATTTATGTGAAAAAGTGTCTTTATACTTTGTAAAAAATAGAAACTAGTAACAAATACTAAATAAAATATAATAATTTGTAAAAAACTTCACTTATCTTTTAAGAAAAACAATGAAAATTTCACTGAAATTGAGACCAGTTTCACAAAATTTGTTTGCATCTTCAGTCACTTCTTTCATTTTCAACGTTACAGTTGCTGGATGCCATGTACTTACAAAGATAAAGCTACAAATAGAACAAAAAAAAGATCATCTGTGATAGCTAAAGTGGGATGTTAAAGGCATGCCTCATGTAAAAGCCAGTTTTATTATTATAGGAGGACAATTGTGTTTTATAACTGAAAAATACTTGTGTTGTCTATGATCCCCCAGAACAGTATTTAACTGAGCTTTATAGTACTTCAAGCCTTTTTATATATTGAGTGGCAGGATCTGTACCAATTCCTGACTGCCTTTGTTCTCATATTTTTTTACTAATTTCTATTGCATTTTGTTCATGGAATTAGATGCATAGAATCCAGATGTGATATACCATAACTTCCTGGTTTGTTTTTTCCAATGTTGACATCACTTAACTGATGTGTAGTCAACATTGGCGGGTTTGGTAGAAAGTGGTATGACTAAATTGAACAAACAAATGTCAGAAACAAACCATATTACCAGCACAGTCTGAAGTATGACAGAGGCCTTGTGTATAAAATGTGTATATGTGAATCAACCACATTCTCATGAAAGGAATACAATAGTTAATTTACATCAAGTGTCTATTTATGCTGCTGTGTAACCCTTCAGGATAGATATTAATGTTGTTTTACCTGTTACAGGAATCAAAGCCACAAGTATGGGCATTTCTTTTGTGGAAAAGCTCCACAGTTAGTAAGCATAAAGCCAGTGGCAACAAAGAGCCCATCAATTCCTGGAAGCTATATCAGCAATGGTGCAGGATGAATGAGAAAATAAGAGAAGCATGGGTTGTTGCTGGCAAAAACATTCAACAGGTTTCAGTCTTGGCAAATGCAAAAATGGCTGAAGTACATTCCAAAAAGGGACCACATGAAGTGAGTATTATTTAGTTGTCAGTCTGTGCAGTTTGCCATCAAATGTACAGAGATGGCAGACCTTTTACAACTTAATGCCCAGATTTGAAGTGTTACATATTCACAAAGCATTACATTTATTCCATTTATGGACTGAATGGTATATAATTGGTCAGAGCTTATCTATGTCTATGAGGATCATGGTTCTCCTTCACTGGGCTGTAACTAAATATATGGAAAAAATAGAAATATATGCTTCTGTATATGTTACGATTGCAAGTTGTATTGCTACTGCTGATTTCCTCTCTTTTTTGCTGACTTTGATGACAACATACTTTTCTTACTATTTCAGATTAAGCCAAAAATTGTATCAACAAGATCACTGTTAGAGGATGAAGATGGTAGTGGTGACAAGAACAAAGGAAGTAAGTTCGTAATTTTAAACTTGTATTATAATTTTAGTTAATTGATGGAAATTGATAATTTCTTCACACTAGTCGTATATAGGCTAAGGTTTTTGATAGAGTGAACATGAAAAATTCAATGCCATGGTCGGGATTTGAACCACGGATCTCCTGGTTTCCATCCAGTCGCTCTAACTCATTGAGCTACCATCGCCAACGTGCCGTCGTGACATTGAATTCTCCATTTGACTCATATTTGATGTCAGGACAGCACATTGGCCATGATAGCTCAATGGGTTAGAGCTACTGGACGGAAACCAGGAGATCCGTGGTTCAAATCCCGGCCATGGCATTGAATTTTTCATGTTCACTCTATCAAAAACCTTAGCCTATATACAGCTAGTGTGAAGAAATTGTTAATTTCCATCAATTAACTAAAATAATAAAAGTTAAATGATGAAGCCTGGGACTCCAGTACTTACTATAGTAAGTCGCACAAGAGCCGTAGATGCAAGCGAAGATTTGCGAAACATGTCCTCAAAATAGGTACGAAAGTGAAGCAGATGTGTTAAAAAATGCGACTCATCTAAAATTTAATAATTTTTCGCTTCACTGTGGTGTTCCAATACAGTTGAATCTCGTTACTATAGTAAGTTGCCACAGGTGGTGTATCTGGGATGCGAGAGCCCTTAGTGGCCTACTGGGGAAATATATGAGTCAAATGGAGAATTTGATGTCAGGACGGCACGTTGGTCATGGTAGCTCAATGGGTTAGAGGGACTGGACGGAATTCAGGAGATCCGTGGTTCAAATTCCGGCCATGGCATTGAATTTTTCGTGTTGACTCTATTGTATTATAATGTTTATGAGATAGAGTTTGCTAGAAATCAAGTCAAATTTATTTACTCATTGTCTGCCGCTATTATAGAAAGGTGTGGATGAAACCATGCAACAGTTTTAAAACTACTTTAAAAGGCTTAATTATCCATGTTATTAAAGGAGATGCTGAAACTGGTCACTGCTGTTGTCCATATATGTTTGGCACCTCTTCAGGAAACTATATCCAGTTTGCGTTGAGAACTGCTGGTTTTTCTGTATTAACAGAGAGTTATAAGCCCCTTTTTTTGAGTCAACAGTTGACACTAGTACATAAATGAATACAATTTCCCTCCCTCCCCCATTTTTTTAAGAGAATTAGCAGATAGGGAGCATCATTTTGCCTTTTTCCAGGACTGCAACAGCTCATACGACCAATCTTTTGATGAGAACAATTAAACATTTGTTTCAGGACAGAATTATTAGTAGAGATATGTAGCCACATTGGTCCCTTGATCTAACCCACTGTGATTTCTATCTCTGGGATTACTTAAAACATAAAATGTACAAGTCAAACCCACACACCCTGGAAAATTAAAACAAATTTCCGTGAGGAAATGGCCTGCATTTCTCAACATGAACTATGGTGATTGCTGGATAGATGGCAATGAGCGCCGAGGTTGTGGACAGGCAAAACACTGCGGAGTTGGTATGGATGTTTTTGTGTCTCTCAGTACATTAACATATAAATGTATATAGTCATTACTACTTACAGCTACTTATTATGTCAAAGCAATTGTTGGAAGACATGCCCATTGATATTAACACAAAAGCTGTATCAGCATGCCTTATTCTGCCTTACTCTCCCAAAGATACCAGCCATTTCTCTGTGGATAGACAAGCAGAAGGTCAAGGTCAACCATGTTCTGTACAGACTCCATAGGATGAGAAAGATATGTTACAGTGCATTGAGAACAATGCTGCAGTTAGTACTTACGCTATCACTTAAAAATTGCACCTTAGTCGTCGTGCTGTGGGAAGAACTCTGCAGGAAATACTGTTCCACACTTTCACCTTGATATGTGGACAAAATCGAAACATAGTGTTTGCCTCCCATGTCATATTCAAGATGAAGCAATTTTCACACATGAGTAGTTCCTTAACTGTCAAAATTGACATGAAAATCTAGTACTTAAATAAAGCACTTTCCTTAGCAAAAAGTGTTTAAATAATGTTATGCATCAGCTCCCAAAATTTCTCGGTCTAAGTCCAAGTCCAAGTCGTGTACTGACAGGCTGTTAACAGCCAGAAGGTTTTTGCTGCGTACCCACCCAGGTTTTGGGTCTGACCGCAGGTTGTTAATTTTGATGTTTGTAGGATGATGTGATATTTTTGTTGAAGAAAATTTTGTTGAGGTAGCTTTTTGCTCCTCTTTAATTTTGTACAGGATGCCAAACCGCTTTTTTTGTTTACACCCTGGTGTTTTATTTTTTTTTTTTTTCTAAAATGGGGTAAATTTAGTAGCCAAACAGCTCTTTTGGAGATTTGTAATTTAGCTTATGCTGCTGTAAGGATTAACTCCTTTGTTACCTCGGATGCCCGCAAGCCATACGGGGTACCCGGTAAAGCCTGAATCGGCGGCTCGCAGCGTCGTAGTCTCCTAGAGACCGAACCAGGGCGCTTCTATGAGCTGGAATTTTATCGTAAAATTTTGTTGCCCGGCGTCTAATTTCGTCCTCCACGTATGGGAGAAGGGAAGCTTCGTGAAGTAACCTCACGGGAAAAGAACGGCCCACAGAATAGATGGATCGGAGTCCTCTATTCTGTGCACGCTGAAGGTATGCTATCCAGCTATCGGCAGCCATGCCCCAGATTTCACAGGCGTACAACATAAGTGGGATTATCAGCGCTCGAAAGAGGTGTAGCTTTAAGCGGACTGGCATCAAGCGAGAACCCAGCATTGGGTACAGAGAGGCAATAGCCCCCTGCACCCGTGCCGATAGTTCCCTGATGTGTCCGCGGAAAGTTAGGCCTCTATCAAGTTGAACGCCCAGGTACTTGATGGAATTAGTCCACTCTATCCTTCGGCCCCTGAAGTGGAAGTTTGGTCGGTCAGCGGGGGTGTGGCGCTTCGTAAAAAGAATGGCGTGGCTTTTGTCCGGATTTACGGACATCCGCCAACGCCTGCACCATTCTTGTGTGAGACGGAGGTGTCTCTGAATTGGGTTGAAGGCTCTGAGTATATGTCTGTTTTTGCAGAACAACAACACGTCGTCAGCGTATTGTGCCATTTCGACCTGTGGTTGAGTTGGAAAATCTGCCATGAAAACACTAAATAGTGTGGGGGATAGTACAGAGCCTTCGGGGACTCCGCCTCTCACGGGTCTCAGTGTAGATGTTTTCCCCGCTACTGTGACTTTAAATGATCTGTGCCTGAGAAAGCTGTGTAGGATGTTGATTAGCTGTGTAGGTAGCCCCAGTTGGATAAGTTTGAAGATCAGACCGGCATGCCATGTCGTGGAGAAGGCCTTTTCGACATCCAAAGATACCACTGCCGTGAAGGCGCGTTCCTGGAAACCCAGGGCCGCTGTCTCCACCACGCGTAGCAGCTGTTGGGTAGTCGAGTGCCCAGGACGAAATACGAACTGGTGGTCAGGAATAGCTTGAACATCTCCCAAGATGGGAGTCATTCGGGTTAGGATTAACCTCTCGAATACCTTCGAGAGGGTAGAAAGGAGGCTTATGGATCGGTAGCTGGAAGGATGTACAGGATCCTTCCCAGGCTTCAATATACATATCACCCGAGCCTCTCTCCACTCGCGAGGAAAGTGCCCCAAGGTGATGCACATATTGAAGATCCTGGTTAGGAAAAGAACGGTATTGAAGGGAAGGTGGCGAAGCATGAGGGGTGTCAGCCCGTCCGGCCCCTCCGCCTTGTTTGGTTTGAGGCGTTTGAGTACGCCCTGGACTTCACTGGGGCGAATGACGGGAAGTCGTTCCGCGTCCTCAGGAGGACGTCGAAAAAATCGGCGTACCTCCCTACGAACGCGTTCGGAAAAGATGTCGTCCTGGGGGTCCTCTCTCGGACATAGAGTGCGTTCAAGATAGTCAGCGAACGCATTTGCTTTGGCTTGGGGTTCATAGGCGAGGCCTTGGGTGCCATGGATGGGTGAGGTGTATTGACCTTTGCGATTCCTGAGGGTTCTGGCGATACGCCACACGTCGCCATTTTCAACGCGCAGTCTGGCCATTGTATCCTCCCACGCTTGCACCTTGTGCTCACGCAGTCGGACCCTGACCAGTCGACGTAAACGTCGCAAGAGCGCGCGATTATGTGGCGTGCGGTGTCGCTGGTACAGTCTCCGTGCCGCCCAGGAGCGGCGGATAAGAAGGGTGATGTCTAAAGGAAGAACGTCTGGATGAAGAGGTGCAGGTCCGTGAACTGTTAGATTTTTGGCAGTTCGCGTCAGGATAGACGTGAATGATGAGATTGCCCTCTCAATGTCCGGGATGTTTGTAACTTTTGGGTTCGGTGGAATGGAAGTGCGGAGGCAGCTCCTTACGCCTTCCCAATCGACTTCTCGCGTTTGAAGCGAGGAGTCATGTCTGGCAACCCTAGTGTTGATTTCTGTCAGCACCGGATTATGGTCAGAATGAAGTGCGTTTAGTGACGTAAGAGTGAGATGAAATGGAAAAAGCTTTGTGATTGCGAAGTCAATGACTGATGGCAGTCCTCCACCTCGCGGGTAGTGCGTTGGTTGCCAGGGACCCTGCACTTGAAGCTGTGGGTCTCCATCTATTAGGCGAATGATTTGATTGCCTCTTGCATCTGCCCGACGACCGCAATGCCAACGCTGATGTTTTGCATTGAAGTCCCCGGCCATGATAGCACTTGGGTGTAAGTTTAGGATAGATAGATAGTCGTTTGGAACGAACTGCCGGTTGGGGGGGTGATACACAGAGACCACCAGGACCTCAGTTCCGCCAAGGTCAAGACAGATTGCCGTGGCCTCTAGGGTTTGAAGAGAAGGGAGCTGGATGGGTTTGTGGACTACATTTTGCCGGACAAGTACCGCTGTACCACCGCCAGGGCGGCCTTGGCGATCCTTGCGATGGCAAATGTAGCCCGGGATGCGGAAACGGGTGTCTGGACGGAGATGCGTTTCGCTGACTAGGATGACGTCTAGGGCATTTGCTCGAGCGAACTGCAATAGCTCGCCCCCCTGATCAACCAGGCCACACGCATTCCAGAATGCGAAGCGAAAAGAGGTACGAGACCTAGTTCGATTCGCCATTCTGTGATTGCTGGATACCAGTTGACAGTAGGGCAAGTCCCTCCATTGCAGCCAGCATCTTGCTTGCCGGGTCTGAGGCACAGAAGAAATTCACTAAGATCTCACAGATCTTTTGTCCATGTGATTGCAGCAAATTCTGCAACCACCTAAACATCTCCGTGAGATCCAGGGAAGCCGTTAGTTGGGTGGAGCTCATGGTAGAGGGCACTATGTTGGTGTTGGCTGGGGAGGTTGACCTAAGGGGAGCAGGCCTACCTCGAGCCCTTTCGTCCCTCAACTGTCTAGGGGGCATAGGTTCGCTATGCGCAACCGCCACAGTCGGGTTCTCGGGTTGGCAAGATAGTCTCCTCTCATTTAGGTCTGGTTTGGAAGCTGCGCTTCTTGGGGCTGGGGCCCGTGTCTGTTTTTGTTTCTGTGTGGGTGCTGGTGTTTTCCCACGAGACTGTTTTCGGGTGTCAGAGGATCTTTGCACAACTTCAGCAAAAGATGGGCGCCGTTCAACCTGCTGACGGTCTTCATTTGGTGGCTGCCTGCTGGATGTCGTAGCCTTGGAGACTGAGGAAGGGAGAGCCCTGGTCTCTTCCCTGGCTGGCGCTGTTTGAAGTGTCCTTTCCTGTGCCGGTCTTCTGGCAGCTATAACCGCCTTCCTTGTTGGGCAGCCGCCATAGCAGGCAATATGCGCACCTTTGCAGTTTGCGCAAGTGGGCGCATCGGTAAGCGACCTCGGACACGCCTCCTTGTCATGAGGTCCTCCACACCGCAGGCAACGCTGCATTCTGCGGCAAAACCTGCTGGAGTGGTTAAACCCCAGACAATGGTGGCACTGAGGAGGGCCGCCAGAACTCCTGACGGCCTCGACCTTTACCCGGAGATAACAAATAGTTTTGACACTATCTATCTTTGCCTCCGGGTCGTTGGACCGCTCTACTATCACTAGATAGAGAGGGATGGGGATGGGGCCAGGCTGACCTTGCGGTCCTGGCTTTGTCAGCTGCCTGACCAAGCGCGGTGTTATACCCTGTCGGGTGAGGTCATCGCTGATCTCGCTTACCGGTGTATCCACTGGTATTCCTCTGATCACCCTTTTTATGTCTCGTGCCTTGTCCAGGCCGAAGGTAAAGTAGGGGATCTTCTTCCCCTCGAGTGCCCTGAGGAGCAGCTGGTAGTCCTCTATGTTTGACGCCTTGAAAACAAAGCGGCTCTTCCTCCTCGTCACCTCGCATTTATTCGAGAGGGACGGCATTACTTCCTTTAGGAAGCCTACCGACCCCCGGAAATCATCCACGATGATGGGAGGAATATGCCGCTTGGGTGGGGTTCGCTGGCTGGTAGAATCAGTCTTCAGGACGTTTGCCTGTCCCTTCTTCCTCCTTGAGGTTACCTGTTGGAATTCCGCCTCATCGACGTCTGTGGAGACGTCCGAGGAGCTGGTCAGGAAGTCCTCTTCCTCCATCCTGGAGGACGAAATCTCTGGAGCCGGAGCTCCGTGGAAATATTCTCCTTCTGAATCTGAGGAGTCGTTTGATGAATTTTGGCCTGAACGAGAATTTTTATCCCGGGAAGGGCCCTGGTTGGTGGCCTGTTCGGCTATAGCCAAACGTTTTACAGCGCCATTTCCGCCTTCTTTGCGTTGTGGGCGCTGCCTTTTGGTTCCTGTAGCAGTGGTTTTTACCCTGTCTACAGGGTGAGTCACACCAGTGCTGGTGCTTGGTTTGGCATCCTGTGATGGATGTTCCGATGAGGGATGGGTGGTGGGATGGTCAGAACCCTCACCTGGTGTGGGCATTTTGCCCTGCACCAAGGTGCAGTTTACAGCTAACCTTAGGCTATTAACTTACCTGGCAGTACAGGCTGCAAAACTGCGTGAAACACAGAGGACCGGACAATTAAGCGCCTTTAAAACCACCTTTCGGTGTTGGCTGTGGCCTTGTGTTTCCCTGTCTGCTCTGATGGTGTGTTTTCTATTAGGTTGTCGCTCGCTCGCACGCTGTTGCTGCTGCTCTCTTCTGGAGATTTGCCGGGAGCTTCCCGAGGGTCCCTCCCGATGGCGGCAAATGCTGACTCCAAAGCTCTAGATGCTCGCAGGCGATGTTTCCTCTTCGGCGTCTCGAAGCGGAATCCCAAATGCCCTCTCGGTCTAATTTTTGGGACATTCTGTTTAAATACCCTGTAACTTATATTTAAGAACTCTAAAGTTTGTGTGCTTATATCTAATACTTTGCACATTTTGATGAAATATAGACAAGAAATAACACAAATAATTATTAATTTTTAGATGAGTCGTATTTATTACACATCTGCTTCACTTTCGTACCTATTTTGAGGACATGTTTCGCAAATCATCGTTTGCATCCTCGGCTCTTATGCGACTAAAGCTTGATCCAGTGGTGTGGGTAATTCTGGTGTTGCTGCTGCCATCTGTTGATTTAGTGATGAACTTAAATGTGGGGTTCTCGTCTGGCGGGATTTCAAAGTTCATTAGTTGGTTTTTATGTTTTTCTATGTATATTCTCTCCCATATGACGAGTTCACTATGTTTTTGTACGTATTTTAGTAATTCTGTGCTATCTTCAATTTCATGGTTTTCAGACCAGAAATGAGCTGCTATTGCGGATTTATCAATATTTTTGTATCTTAAGTGCCTGAAGTGTTCTTTCTTTCTAGTGCCTATGTTTCTTTTTGTCCTCCCTATGTACATTTTTTCACAGTCTTTACACTTAATCTTGTAAATGCCTGACTTTTCCTCTGGTTTTTATCTTATCAGTATTATTACTGTGAAGTAAGTTTTTAATGTTGTAATTGTTTTTTGGTGCCAATGTTATATTGTATTTCTTGAATATTTTTTGGAACTTTTTTGTGGCCCAGGGGTGGTAATTAAATTTAGCAAATCTAATTTCTTGTTTTATTGGTGTGAGAGCTGTGATCTGTTTTAATCTCTTTTGAAGTTTGAATGATTTTAGTTTTTTATCTACAAGGTTTTTTCCATATCCATTTTTAATTGCAGTTTTTAAGATTTGATGGTATTCGTTTTGATATTCTTGCTGGCTGAGGGGTAGATTTACTAATCTGTGTGTGGTACTGTTGATGGTGGCATGTTTGTGTGGAACTGGGTTGAAACTATTTGCTTTGATGTAATTATCTGTGTGTGTTGCTCTTCTATGGATACCAAATTCTAGTTTTTCATTGCTTTTTGTGATTTTAAGGTCCAAAAAAGTTAGAGTACAGTCATCTTCAGTTTCCACTGTGAATTGTATGCTGGGTTCTTGCAGGTTGAGTAGTTTCAAAGCATCATCTATTTGTTTGTAGGGCACTATTGCAAAGATGTTGTCTACGTATCTGTACCATGTTTTAAACATATGAGGGAAGGCTTTAGTAATATGTGTTTCGAAAAAGCTCATGTATAGATTGGCCAAAAATGGTGATAAATGGAACACAAATAATGTTTGGCTGGTTGAACATTCAACACTGAATTTGGCTAATCTTCTTGGTTATGATGTATGCCATGTCAAACAAAGTGAATGTCATACAGCTAAGAATTCCCATTTGCCAATAACACCCTTTGAAAGAACAGAGCCACACAATATCTTGGTTTATTGTCATTATTCTGTAGCTGTTTATATTATACTTACAAAGTACACCACTTATTACTGTTTTAGCCCACTTTTTGAGATTGAATTAATTTCACCTGATTTATTGCTTTACCAAGGGCTTCATTGTTTCCCTCATGTCTAATGTTATTTCTGCTAGCAGAAATCAATACTACTTGTGGATTATCTTTTTCTAGGTTCTTATTTTCCATTTTATTCTGTATTTTATTTAGGTTTATTCCTGGAAGAGAACATGTTTCATAACCTCTTGCTTTGCATGTCATACAGAAGATGGAGTAACCCAGAATTAACACATACCTTTTATTTGCGTCGATATTGGGGACACGTTATGTAGCTTTTGATCACTTTTCCATAAGGACCTCATTTTTTTTTTTTTTTTTTTTTTTTTTTTTTTTTTTTTTTAATTGGTTCTTCTTTATAATATGTGATGCAGGCAATTTTTTCCAAGTCCTTAGCACTTTCATACAACTATGATGCTTTTAAGTACAACTATGATGTTTAATATGATTTCTTTATATTTTAGTGCAATTTCGTGCCGGAGGGCATTCTTTTAACATTACTGAAGTCATTACTTAATTATTCATTTATTTACGTACTACGTATGTAGCTATATTGAAGAATTCGGTGTAGCCAAACTATCCTTGTTTCTCCACTGAACACAATGCTGCCAACGGTCTTTTTTGTCCCTAAATTACACTATCTAGCAAACTAACTACAAAAATACAAGGTATCTATTAGTATCAATGGTAGCAACAGTAGTGCCTTGTATCACCATTTACATATCTGCAGCAAAACTCTGAGTACTTGCGGTCCCATCTCTTGATTGGGTGCAGGGTGGCAGTGCATTTGGAACACAACATCCATGCCCTCCACTAACCCTAATAATTGAAAGCAGGCTTCTTCATTATTAAAATAAAAAGATATCCATTTTACTGATTTGTTGAACCATTTCCCGATTTTCAACAATGTAATGAACGAATCTTAAATATTTGAAGAATGTGCAGAACAAACAAGCTTCACTTCTAACAGTATAATATTTAAAAATAAATCCTTTTATGGAAGTGTTGAAAACAGTGTTGTTGTATAAATTAAGTTAATTAGGAGTCGATTAATAACACAAAACAACACTCACTTTTAAATTTTCCCGGAACCGGTTTCTGAGGTCTTCCCTCTATCTTCAGCCGGACATCGACTAGTTCTCATTGGTGTAGCTGGCAATATTTTGTCTTCGGTCTCCTCTGGTGGCGGTTCGAGGAACTTGCTGAACAAATCTTTCTGGGGGATGTCGAAATTGAATACTTTGTTCCTATTTTTTGAAATAAAGATTTGTTCCCATGTGGACAGTTCTTCTTTTCCTGTTGTATGTTTTAGTAATTTTGGTTCTGGATTTATGTTGTGGTTTTTTTCCCAAAAATGCGTGGCAACTGCTGATTTTTCTAATTGTTTGTATTTTATGTTCCTAAAGTGTTCCTTTGCTCTTGTTTCTAAATTTCTTTTCGTTTTTCCAATATAAATTTGACTACAGTCACAGCATTCAATTTGATATATACCAGATTTTTTGTTAGATGGAATGGCATCTTTGATGTTTGAGCAAATTAGGTTTTTTAAGGAGTAATGGTTCACTGGAGCTAGTTGAATGTTTTGTTTTTTGAAGACTTTTTTGAATTTATCAAAGGCCCATGGATGGTAAGTGAATTTTTTGAAGATCATTTTAGTTTCTGTAGCTGAGAGGGTTGTGGTTTCCTTTAGTAGTTTCTTCTTTTTTGCTAAGTTATTTGCTAAGTTATTAATCGACTCCTAATTAACTTAAAGTATAATATTTACTTCTGCTGGACAGCAAGCCTACTTTTGTAAGGCAATAAAACCTGAGAGGAAACATGGTCCGTATTTTCCAAAACTGACCTGCGCTAAATGCATCCATATGTCTTTCTGCACCAGTGTTGCACAGATATCTGGGGCATTTTTGCAGAGGTTGTCTACAAGTGTTACATAACTTTCTCATGTTGGCTACAATGCGAGGACCTGCAGGTTGTCTGCTTGCGGATGCATATACCTGCACCTTGGGACTTAGAAAATATTCTTGCATCACACAAAGGAAAGTTTCTCCAAAAAATCTTCTATTTCATCTTCCTTAACATAATGTATTTGCAATTTGCAGCCCTTTTGTAATGGCAGTATGTGAAGGAATTGCACTTTCTCTGTGTGTGGTAATCTTGGTTTGCATTTTTAGATTTTAACTGATTAATTTCTTTTTGCGCGTTTAGGAGATCCCTCATGAGCAAATTATGTCCAGGTCTGCATCATGTCCCACGTATTATAAACTGATTTATGGACAGTTTCATTGGTGCTGCCTTTATTACCGCTTCTTTCTTTATCCATCCCCTAGCAGAGATTTGCAGAGGAAGGAGAATGGCAGGGTGTTTGTTTCCATAAATATTTGTGCAAAGGGCTTTAAAGTATTAAGGTATATTAATAGCTCTCTTTTGCAGGATTTCTATACAATTTCCTTGTACATTGTTATTATTGGACTATGCTGTCTTATCATGCAAAAAAGGTTGCAAGAGTGCAAAATAAAGACATCTTTTACTGCTATAATATAGTTGTAGTGTTTACAATATGCAAATAAGTTACTTTTGTTAACAATATTCAATATGGCACATCCAAGTCAGGGATGAGTTTGATGTAAATCTGTTTACTCTTCCTATGACTTAATCTTTGATTTTAATTGACTTATTATTTATGCTAGGCGTAAAGGGTTTGTGAAAAAACATACATTCAGTTTTGTTCGGAGTGGTATTAAAAAACTCAAATGCATCAACAGCTTGGTTTATGACAGCCATTTTATAACTTTTACTATTTAACACCAGTAATACAAAGTTTAATGCAGTATTACAGTTTAACATTGTTTGATGAAACACAATTTACATTAACTTTAGTGTTAAATGACTAACAGTTGACAAAATCAACTCCAAGATTAAAGTGTAATCTACTAACATATAGTTAATGAACAGTATGAGAATTATTTTAACAAGCAAATACCAAATGGTATGATGAGTACTGAGTATATGTTATTAAATATTATTTAATCTTATTGGTTATGGTCCCAATGTTTAGCTTCCGTTGCAGATGCTATAACTGGACTGGAAACAGTGCGCAAGATAGTGCGTATACCAGTTGACAAGAGCGGGTGCTTGAAAGAAGCACAAGCTTCTGATAAAGATATGCGCACATATACATCCAAAAAAATGGGTGAAAATGAGGAGTCCATAGAAAATGTGAATAATGTCATTGTCATTACTAACAATGAGGAAACAGAAGAAAATGGAGCAACAGAAGAACTCACTTCTCAAACTGACGGAATGAAAGAAACAACTAATGAAGTTGACAGTACAACGGAAAATGAAAAGGAAACAGAGGTATGTTAATAAATTATGTGCAATAATTTAACAAAGTCATGGTTAAATATTATAAATATTAAAAGTAGAAGCATTATTAACAGTGAAGTATTCTTCATATTTAAGTTTGAATTTATGAGTCACTATGTTTACACTCAGTCTTCACTTACTTGTTGTTGTATAATTGAAACGTTTTCAAGATCATTCGATCTCATCATCAGCTGTTTGGTGACTAAATGAACCTCCCTCTTCTTCCACTGCTACGGAGCTCCGATCACTCTGCCATCTGGTGTCAGTGGCACTAAGTTTTAATACTTCATTTAATGCCGGGATTTCAAAATTTATAACTTTATCACGGTTTTTGTTTATGAAAATTTTTTCCCAAATATCCAATTCTATGGGTGTACTTAAAGATTTTAACAGTTTAATGTTGTGGCCAATGTTGTGGTTTTCTGTCCAAAAATGGTGTGAAACTGCAGATTTTTCTGTTTGTTTCAACTTAATGTTCCTCTGGTGTTCTTTTTGCCTGGTTAACATGTTTCTCTTAGTTTTTCCTATGTAGCTTTTTTCACAGGTTTCACAATTAATCTGATAAATTCCTGATTTCAAATTGTTGGGGATTGTATTTTTCAGTGGTTTATTTAGCAGGTTCCTCAGACTGAATTTGTTTTGGGGTGCTAGTTTTAAGTTTAGTCTTTTGAAGATTCGTTCAAATTTTCTAAAAGCCCATGGATGGTAGGTGAATTTTCTATATTGCCAATTTGTGTTATTAAGTGGTGTGAGAGTGGTATTTTTTGATCTTATCTTCAGTTTTTCTTTCCTCTTCATCATATTCCTTATGATGACTGGGTTGAATCCATTTAATACCGCTATGTCTTTTATGTGTTGTTGTTCTTTCAAAAATTCATCCTTACTCAGTGGGACGTTGTATAGCCGGTGAATTAGACTTCTAAAGGCAGCTAGTTGATGTGAAACTGGGTTGTATTCATTTTTCTTTGTGTAATTATCTATGTGTGTGGGCTTCCTGTATATTCCAAAATCTACACCATGATGCTTTCTAGTTATCTTGAGGTCCAGAAAGGGTAGGGTGTTGTCTCTTTCTACTTCTATAGTAAATTGGATGTGATTATCTTGCAGGTTTAGTAATTTTAGAGAATCTTCTCTAAGTTTTTCCGGAATGATAGCAAAAATATCATCAACATATCTCTGCCAAAATTTATAAATCTGTGGGAAGGCCTTTACTATGTGTGTTTCAAAATAGCTCATGTATAGGTCTGCTAAAATAGGCGAAAGTGGGCTCCCCATTGCTAAACCTTTTGATTGTCTGTAGAATTTTTGGTTAAACATGAAGTAATTATTCCTTATGCATAAATCTGTAAGATTGATAATATCATCTATTTCTCTGGGGTCCGTTGTAGTCTGGGTTAGCCATTTTTTGAGGAATGTAGGTATTTTTTCTACTGGAATGCTTGTAAAAAGTGCCTTAACGTCAAAAGAAACAAGTATGTGATTTTCCGGGATGTTGTATGATAATCACATCCAATTTACTATAGAAGTAGAAAGAGACAACACCCTACCCTTTCTGGACCTCAAGATAACTAGAAAGCATCATGGTGTAGATTTTGGAATATACAGGAAGCCCACACACATAGATAATTACACAAAGAAAAATGAATACAACCCAGTTTCACATCAACTAGCTGCCTTTAGAAGTCTAATTCACCGGCTATACAACGTCCCACTGAGTAAGGATGAATTTTTGAAAGAACAACAACACATAAAAGACATAGCGGTATTAAATGGATTCAACCCAGTCATCATAAGGAATATGATGAAGAGGAAAGAAAAACTGAAGATAAGATCAAAAAATACCACTCTCACACCACTTAATAACACAAATTGGCAATATAGAAAATTCACCTACCATCCATGGGCTTTTAGAAAATTTGAACGAATCTTCAAAAGACTAAACTTAAAACTAGCACCCCAAAACAAATTCAGTCTGAGGAACCTGCTAAATAAACCACTGAAAAATACAATCCCCAACAATTTGAAATCAGGAATTTATCAGATTAATTGTGAAACCTGTGAAAAAAGCTACATAGGAAAAACTAAGAGAAACATGTTAACCAGGCAAAAAGAACACCAGAGGAACATTAAGTTGAAACAAACAGAAAAATCTGCAGTTTCACACCATTTTTGGACAGAAAACCACAACATTGGCCACAACATTAAACTGTTAAAATCTTTAAGTACACCCATAGAATTGGATATTTGGGAAAAAATTTTCATAAACAAAAACCGTGATAAAGTTATAAATTTTGAAATCCCGGCATTAAATGAAGTATTAAAACTTAGTGCCACTGACACCAGATGGCAGAGTGATCGGAGCTCCGTAGCAGTGGAAGAAGAGGGAGGTTCATTTAGTCACCAAACAGCTGATGATGAGATCGAATGATCTTGAAAACGTTTCAATTATACAACAACAAGTAAGTGAAGACTGAGTGTAAACATAGTGACTCATAAATTCAAACTTAAATATAAAGTCATGGTTCTCTAAGTTTAAGGCTGTAATTGAGGAGTTGCCCTTAGCTATATGTCTCTGTCGTTAAATATTAGGAGCATTTCATGCAATAGAAGCACACTAAACCAAACTAAAGAGACATTCAGCTCATAATTTCAAGCAGCAAAGGGACAAAATCACTACTGTATGTTGTATATTGTATTACAGTATTGTGACTAAAATGACAAAATGAAGTTGCACCAAACTACTTGTCACTAGCATGCTAACGTAGTCACTTTTAGTTATAAATACCAGAGTAAGCATGTCAGTCCTTTTATGTGTCTGTTGAAACTTATGCTGCTTGTAACTTCTCAACACACATAGAGCATTTTCACAAATTTTATCCCTCACAAGAACTTCAATAATCACTGGTCAACTCATTATTAGCAACTAAATTTTAGGCTGGCTTTTGCACTCTGGCTTTTTAGCCTGCCTGACTCAGAAGAAACATTTGGGAAACCAAATCTTTTTATATTGAAGCAATGGAATGCTGTTAAAGTCAGGTCTTCCAGATTTCAATTCCTTTCTTGGAAGTGTTGAAATCTTCCAGATTTGCCAAAGTCAAACAGCCTTTAACAGCCTGCTCTGTACAGCTTTCAGCTAGTGGCTGTCCTTAAATTTTCCATCTTTTTCTCCTCGCTACAAACAAAAACGGCACAGTGGGGTGGGCCACATTTAATCATTTCGCGATAGGCATTCACTGCCTCTGTTAGTGCTTATTGCAACATCTTTGTTTGCATTAACATCTTAAACCTTCTATATATCGAGATTTAACTGTATTGGAACACCACAGTGAAGCGAAATAATTATTAATTTTTAGATGAGTCGTATTTATTACACATCTGCTTCACTTTCGTTTTATATTCGTGTAATAAATACGACTCATCTAAAAATTAATAATCTTAAACCTTATTAACCAACACCAACAGTTATAATTGGTGAAAAATCACCTTGTGACTGACCTGTGTGTCGTGAGTTATCAGTTGACAGCTGCCCATTCAATGCTTCACTGTCAACAGCTGAAGTCCAGAGGGAATTTACACGTTTTCATATTGTCGTAAGGCATTGTTACAGCGGACGCAGCCGGCACGCATGAAAGAGACAGATAGTGCAGTGCTGAGATAGGAGCTTGTCGAAACAGAGAAGGAAACTTCCAGACATCTATCTGTCTATTTTGGCAAGCTTTTATCTCAGCGCTGCACTATTTGTCTTTATTGCGTGTGCGCAAGCACTGTGCCACCCTAACAATGCCTCACGACAATATTCATATACAATTTGATTCTTTCTTGCAAGCATTTCATTTAGCAAAGTGTTATACACAGTGGTACTGAAAGCACTTAATTTGTGTTCTATTCAGTAGTTTACTGTCTTTTATATCTCAGGGATACTGTGTTGTAGGAAATGGACACAGTAAATATGGCAACAGCATGAATGTCAATATCAAGGTAATTTTTCACCAATTATAACATTTGTTATAAGACTTTTTCCCTAACGCATACTGTACCTGAGTTCTCCTTCAAAATAAATGGTCAAAACATTCAATAGCAAGATTGTTAAATACATGGGTATATACTATGACAGAAAATTATCTTGGGAATATCATGTTAAAAGATTAACAGGAACAAGATGGGGTTGCTCTAAGGAAGTACTAAATAACATCTACAAGACATACATTAAACCTATTCTAATATATGGTAATGACAATCTGATTACATCCTTGATAATTTAGAAACAATTCAAAATAACTCTTTACAATTGATAACAGGTTGTGTTTTAACGGCAATGCAGATGCTTGCTGAAAACCCTCCATAATTCATCAGATTAATAAACAAACTTTAACTCAATATGTAAAATTAATAAGACTACCTCAAGACAATTATTGGCAAAAATATCCAAACAGAGAGAGAATAGAATAAAAAGAAGTATTTCAGAAAGTGGAGTGCCATTGTTACTAAAATTAGGCAAGTGAGTCAACCTTGTATATACTTTTCTTTTCTCCACTTACAAGTTTTTTATGAAACTTGTAAGTGGAGAAAAGAAAAGTATATACAAGGTTGACTCACTTGCCTAATTTTAGTAACAGAGAGAGAAACTTAAAACTCAACAGAAAGCTAATAAATTACAAGAACACCATAATCCAAATCAAAAACCTGAAAGACTCCCCATACCAGTTTCACCAATAGATGATATAGTATTAACTATAACTTAAACTTGGTGGAACATGTACTTAAAAGTAACAGAACTATTGAAACACAAAGATAATGAAAATGTTAACAAAACAAAATAAGAATATTCAGCTCCAATGGATAACTTCTCATTATAGATATATGGGAATGAAATTGCGTATCTGCTTGCCAGAAAAGGAACCTAAATGTTGCAAACACCAAATCAAACCTTATCATATCACTCAGTTCAGTTCTTCCAAAAAGAACTGAAGCAGTACTATAAAACTTAGAGTATCGATAAATCATGAGCAGCATTACTACAGAACAAAACCTAATTACCCAAGACATGAGGCTGTTGCAAGTTTTAGATTTCTGCTCACCATCATAAAATTGGTATCATCAACTCCCCAAATTGTGTATTGTGCCGGAACTAGAACTCCATAATGAACAAAGATCATCTTCTTCATTGTATGGCTCTCTGGATCACTAACAGACCATACTGGGAAGGAAGAAAGAAAATGGAATATATCCGAGCAACAGGACATTACACTACTACCACTGTTGCTGCTGCCACCAAACATTTGTTATAATGCCACAATATTTCTTGGAAGTGGGTAAGGAGGTTGAAGATTAACTGCATACCTGTTTTGGTTGGGGTAAAAGTCGTCACAGCATCTTGTATTCTTTGTTTCTTGCTTCTACTGCAGTTACAGAGGACATTCCATATGTTCAGAAGTAGAGTATTGTTGAAATAGCAGTGTTAACTGGCACTTTGCTTAGTTCATGGAAGGAACATCACAGACTGATTTTTACTTGTGGGTAACCTACAAGACAAATCCTCATACATTGAAAGAACTAAAACAAAATATTAGAAATGAAATGGGAAGCATTACAGTGATCAAACTTAATTGTGTGAATCAGAATTTGTTCTCCTGGTAAAATGTTTGATTCGCCAAACATGGATGACATTTCCAACATCTTCTATAATATGTGAGTTACATGGGAGTTTATGTAGGAGCAAAGCTGGCTGTGGCATATCCAATTGCACACAGGCGAAATATGTGCGCCTGTTAGGTTTTAAATGAAGAACCTTGTATTATTGTAGTAAATCGTACTAATTTATGTATACTTTTGGCACGTGCACCACAGACGGCAACCAGCATCGCTGGTGGAACAAATACCACAAAACCAGGATTGTTCATCTTGTATCATAGGTCTAAGAACTGATTTCAGCATAAGGAAATTTTGTTTCATTAAAACTGAAGGATGTAAGTGCAGTATTACACTCTTTTATAACTAATAAAAAGTGTTAAGTGAGTTTTAGCTTATCTGTGTGTATCTGCAGTGCTCTCCAGCATGCTTCATAACCTTGTGTTTTGTGCCTTTGTTCTCCCTCCCTTCTGCCTTCTCTCTTTCGGATCTTTTGTTCCTTACTTTTTTATCCTTTTTCTTCAATCTATCCCTCTGCTCTTTTGTTGTTTTCCATCTAAAATTTTCACTGCTATAATTCAACCTTCCATTTTATCCCATTTATCTTCTTTGATCCCAATCTCTTCACCCCCACACATTATACAATACAATACAGTACAATGTTTATTAGCCACAGGAATTCATACAGAATTATAGGCATTGTCAATATAGTTACAGTATTTAACAATATTTACAGTTCATCTATGAGGTATTTACAATCTAATGTTTTCAAATAATTTACACAATTACACTTAATTTTAATGCTTTGGCCAGCTAAAATTCTTCATTGGTGAGTCTTCCAATCTTGGACACATGAAACAAGAATAGAAATAGAATACATTAGTATTATTATGCACAACAAACTGATTAATTTATGCTTTACCTGATTTGTATTCTAGGTATTCATTTACTGAGTAAAACTGATTTTTTTTAAAGAAATTGTGTAGCTCTGCCTTAAACTTTTTTATAGAGGGTATGTTTTTTAATTGATTTGGCAAGTGGTTGTATAGCTTTAAACCCATGTATTTGACAAAAGTCTCAAATAGTTTTGTTTTATGAATATAGGTGTGTAATTTGTCTTTATTACGTGTGTTATGGGTGTGTATTTTAACATTCGTGACATATTTCGCAGTATTAGTCTTCCTGTAAATCAGTAACTGTTTCATATATAAACTTGGTAGGGTCAGGATATTCAAATCTCTGAAATGATTTCTGCAGCTTTCCATTTTTGGAATACCAACCATAATTCGTAATGCTTTCTAATGTAGCTTAAATATCAACTTACTATGTGTAGTATTTCCCCACAATGGTGTTCCATATGATAGTAGTGAATGAAAGTAAGCAAAGTAACAGGTTCTGAGTGCAATAAATTCTACTCGAGGCTTCAGCTGATGTAAAACAAAACAAACACGGCTCAGCTTCTCTGCTAACTTTTCTATATGTTTGTCCCAACTTAAATTTTTGTCTACCCATAGTCCTAAGAATTTAGTTTGCTGTTCAAAATTTATCAATCTGGAGCCAATTCTGATGCAAGGGTTTTCCATTTTCCTACAAGCCTTATGCTGAAAATTTAGTGCTATTGTTTTTTCTTCATTTACAAGCAACTTATTGACTTTAAACCAATTTAAAACATATGGCTCCCTTCTCTTCCTGTTTACTGCAGTTGTCATTGTTCTCTTATCTTTCTATGTCCTCCATTCTTTCTCTTACCTTTCTAAATATTCTATAAATTGCAGAGAATGTTAGGGTGAGCCAACAACTTTAAGTACTTTTCTCCCTGCAAAGAAATGGTCATGTATCTTAAAATTTCTGCCTTAGCTGATGTTATCTATTTTACCTGAAGTATATAGGGCAGCATGGAAACTAAGGTCGACTACGCAACTGATGCTGGGGAAGAGATTCCCAAAGAGTAATGTTGAATAAATGCTGTGTAAGTGGAGAGAAAAGTTGTCGACTCATCCTACCACTAATAACACTCTTGTTTATGGTTTAATATTTTAATTACAGAAGACCACACAAAATGATACAACTTCACCTAGAACCATGCAGAAACAACTTGTGAAAGATCCTCTTGGAGATGGAATGGTTGAGATCAAAGTTGAAAATGCAAGTAGTGAAGATGAACAGGGACACATGGATGAACAAGATCAGAGAGAGAAAATGCCTAGTGAACAAGAAATAGAGTTGTCTGCAGATCAACAGCCTAAAGTAAGAAAACCATTGGCCACCAATAGAGCAATAAGGAGCAGAAAACCTGGTGAAAGAACCAAAGAAGGAGATGGATCCAGTGAGGAAGAATTTGTTGTGGAGAAAATACTTGCCAAACGTTTCAATCCTAAAAAGAAATGTTTTGAATATTTATTGAAATGGGAGGGCTATCCACAGTAAGTATGTAGTACGTTGGATATTTGCATTCACATTTGTTAAAGTTTGTATTTTCCATATGTTCAGATGTATATGGAAATTTGGAAAAATTGGAGGTAAACATTAAGTACCCCACTGGATATAAATAAATGCATGTGGCACAGAAAGAATGTGTTTTGCTATTGACGACCGCTGAATGTGTTGATCTGGATGACTCAAA
Source organism: Mantis religiosa (assembly GCA_030765055.1). Taxonomy (NCBI): domain Eukaryota; kingdom Metazoa; phylum Arthropoda; class Insecta; order Mantodea; family Mantidae; genus Mantis; species Mantis religiosa. The sequence continues at coordinate 3,571,140 of CM060953.1, read as the reverse complement.
GGTTAGGTGCTGGTTTATTGATTCCAAAGTTGTGGATTCAAATCCCTGCAGAGCATTACTTTTTAAGTGTACTTAGAAGCATCAGCCCCTTGTGAATAGATTTACTGGCATGTAAAAGAACTCTGTCATACCAGCAGCACTGATAGGATCCTTTTTTTTCTGTCATTTAATGAATGCTAAGTAAGAACCATATATTATTTCACAGTTGTCATGTAATTATAAAGGTGCCGTAAGTATTGGTAGAGACTCTCAGTTATCCGAGCTAATTGGGACCGAGATTACCTCGGATATGCAGAAACTCGGATAAAATGGAGACAATGTGCTCATAAGTCACAAATATATATTATATATAGATATATGTTCAGTGGAAAAAAAATCTTATTAAATAATAATATTAAATATTTAGGAAGATAAAAACATGTAAAATTACTTTTTAAAAACTCTCATGATTTTTTAAACTTTGCCTCGTCATCTCTGCAATGTAAAGCCAACATTATGGTTAGTGGATGAAATGGCATATGATGTTCAATAGAATGGAATGGAATATGTGAATTCATGGTTTCATCAAAAAGAAAATAATAGATACTCCAACAAAATGATATGTTTATATTACATCTTACTAAGTACAATCCTAGTATTGAAGGCAATCAACAGCCAAAGTGCATCCCTCAGATGAACAGGTCCCACAAAACAAGAGTAATATCCTCAAACATGTGATATGTTATATGACTCTCTTCTCTTGTACAAACACTTACTGCTCTATACAAATATAATAATTTGTATCATAAAACTTCACTTATCTTAAAAGAAAATGATGAAAATTTTCTTATTAATTGATGAGGATTGCAATTTTGTGAAAACTCATTCACATCAGCTCAAACAACCTCGTTGTCAACGTTACAATCACTAGAGGTTACTATGTTTTTGCTGGTACTACCAAAATCTGAGGATGAAATAAACTTAAAAACAGAATTGACTGCCAGTATTTCAAAATTCATTATGCGATTTTAGTTAATTGGTGGAAATTAATTATTTTTTTACACTAGCCATTTATAGGCTAGTTTAAGAGTGACTGGATGGAAACCTGGAGATCTGTGATTCAAATCCCGGCCATGGCATTAAATTTTTCATGTTGACTGTATTACTTCGCGATGTTTATTTTTTAAAATAAATATTTTTCCCCAAACTATTAAATCTATTGGACCATTTAATTGTTTTAATAATTTAACTTCTGGATTTATTTCATGTTCAAACAACCAAAAATGATATGCTACATCCGATTTATCAGTCTGTTTATACTTATGCCCGATTTCACCAATAGATGTTAAGACTTAACACGGGTTTAACAATAGTTATAATAAAAATTGCATTTCACCAATTGTTAGCTTAACACGTGTTAAATCTCTTTGTTAAACTAACAAGTCAAATTTCTGATGTTAGTTAAATTGTAAATAGTCAAGATGGCGGGCGTGAATGCAGCTGTTGTTGATTTATTATATTTAAGACCGTCTAAATGGCATTCGTAATAGAGTACGACCTATGAGAAGAAATTGTTTTGAGGAGCTATCAGAAGAAAATTTTCTACAGAGGTATAGACTGGCCAAACAAGCTGCTATGAAGGTTACTGCGGAAGTACAAGAGAGGTTAGAACATGCATCGAAAGGAATATGCTGATCTCACCTTTGCTTCAAGTATTAGTAGCTTAGCAATTTTATAATTCACTGAATTATGTAGATAATACACTGTCCACCTCCCGTCTTGAAATGTTCAAGTCACTCGCCATAGGACCCATTCATAGCCTTCTATAGCTGTAATATTTACGAGTTTCTTGGTGTTAAGACATGCTTTTATAGCGCTGTTACAATTGTAACATTACATTTGTTAATGTTGATTTTAACATCTGTTGGTGAAATCAGGCATTAATATTGCAAAAATGTTCTTTAGTTCTGGTTTCCAAATTGTGCTTTGTCTTTCCAATCTAAACTTTATCACAAGCTAAAGAATTCAATTGATAAATACCAGATTTTTTATTATTTGGAGTTTTTCTCTTTTTTTCCCACCCTTCAGAGGTTGAAAAAGGAAGCAGTGGCTTCCGAAACTAGTCCCACAATAATATAAAAATGTGACAAAGTATCAATAAACTAAACCGACTGCAAATAATTTTGATGTCACTGTTACTAAATTCCTCCAATCATGCATAATGCATAAATAGAAAATTACTTACCATTATTTTTTGAGATGATAATTAGCACTTTAGGACTACCTTTTGTAACTATTTAAGAGGAAAACTAAATTCATAACCATAGCATTGTTTCAAGAGAAAGTTGTCAGCAGGAGTCATTATAGATGCATTCACAATCAGAGGAACGGAGAAAATCATAAAATGTTTTGTTGCAGTGATCAGAATACATGGGAACCTGTGGACAACATGGCTGCATGCGATAAGCTTGTGGAAACTTTTGAAACAAATCTTGCAAAACAAAGAGCTGCAAACCAGAGAGGAATGGCGGCAGCAACAAAACCACCGGTACAGACAAAGCCTGTTAAAGTAATTAAGAACTCTAAGCCAGAAATTGATGTGAGTCAACCAGGGCCCAGTGGAGTAAATACATTTGAAAGGTAGTGTACAAGTTGTAGTGTTTGGAATTATTTTGAATAGTTTTTCAAAAATAACTTCTATGAAGTATACAAAAATGAGTCTTTAACCACTTCTTACTTTAACTATTTCCCAGTAATGATAACAATGTCATTTGTGTTACTTGTAGAAATCAGAGTCAAAAACACACAACAATGTGTTTTACGAGAAGGTGTAAGATGAAAACCTAAAATATTCAATAATAATTAGAAGTTCTTGAACAGTGAGATTAGTTACCCTATTAATTGACCATTGGTTTTGTCATTGGTCAGTGTTGTGAGATCAGAACATGTTTCAGAATCATTTGCTCCCCATCATCAGCTGGCAATTGTATTGTTGGCTGCAGCAGTAGGCCTATCAATGGATGAAGAAGAGGAAGAAGAAACATAAATAGCTAGGAGTAGAAGAAAATACTTTTGGATTTTGACTAGTAAGAAGGCAGAGAAAGAGGCGTCAATAGAAGAGACAAAGGAGATACGCAAATGATCAGAAGAATCATGACTCAATGGAGAGAAGGAGATGTGTAATCTAGAAGATGAGTTGGAACAAGAAAGTGTACCAATGGATGAAGAAGAGGAAGAAGAAACTGAAATAACTAGAAGTAGAAGAAAATGTGTATGTATTTTGATTGCTACGATTCTGGCTGTGGAAACAAGAAAAATAAGACCCAGGAGAACAAGCTATGAAATTTATAGTGAAAGTATGTGAGAGCAACCAACATCAACAAAGAGAGAGGAATGATTGAGATGAAACTTAAAAACAAATGCATATGCCAGCCACTGGCGCAGTTATAAAACTGGATTATCAATATGAAGGAATATTTAGGATATCAGTTTTGTGCATAGAGTAATGCATGGTATGATAGGGAACTGTCTCAAAAACATATTTCTTCTTTTTATTTTTTTAGGGGGGGGGGGATTAAAAAAAGTTGAATGAATGTGACAAATAAAAACATTTATATTATATATGAGCTGAATCTTTCCTGGCGGCGTATATGTTCTAGACGTTCTCGGGCTTCGAGCCAGGTAAGCAGATGTTGAGACATCGACGTTTCGGGAGTGTACATCTCTCCCATCTTCAGGATGTTGAAGATGGGAGAGATGTACGCTCCCGAAACGTCGATGTCTCAACATCTGCTTACCTGGCTCGAAGCCCGAGAACGTCTAGAAAAAATTTATATTATAGATGTAACTGTGAGACTGTTGTCCTTCTGTATAAGATGTTTTAAATTGCAAGACCAAGCAGTCATAGATTAATTAATCTATACATGTAAAGTTATATATTGTGTAAAATAATTTATGTATAAAAGTGGTCAGGTATAGTGTCAAGAAGACTGGAAAATAGTAATGCACAGTAATAATAATAATAATAATAATAATAATAATAATAATAATAATAATAATAATAATAATAATAAATAATATCATGGTGATCCCATGATTATTATTGAACAATGAACTTCGAACTCCTGCCATCGGGATCAGTAACATATATAAGTTAGTTGTCAGCTAATGGGAGAAAATGTTCCTGAAACATTTGACAGTAAGTGAAGTAGTGTCAACATAACAATTAATGTTATCCTTTCTGTTCAGAAATTTCCGGTTAAATTGTTGAAGTGAATAATGTTTTAATAAATATAATTTTGAATCGAACTAATACTCAATGCTCCACTTATTGCTAGTATTTACCTAGAACGCGTTTCCTTAGGATCTTCCTAACATCATCAGCTGTTGTCGACTAATGGATGTTGGTTTGGTGAACTCTTCGGAGGTGATAGGTGTGTCTCTGTCGGTATCTTGATGAACTTAAAATTTGGGTTTTCTTCAAAGGTAGTGTCGAAATTAAACAATTTTCTCTAATGTTTCTTTATGAAGATTTTTTCCCACGTGGTTAATGCAGCTGGACCTTTGACACTTTTTAATAAGTGAATTTCTTGTTCTATGCAAGGTCCAGCTGCATTAACCACGTGGGGAAAAAATCTTCATAAAGAAACATGAAAGAAAATTGTTTAATTTCGACACTACCTTTGAAGAAAACCCAAATTTTAAGTTCATCAAGATACCGACAGAGACACACCTATCACCTCCGAGGAGTTCACTGAACCGACATCCATTAGTCAACAACAGCTGATGATGTTAGGAAGATCCTAACGAAACACGTTCTAGGTAAATACTAGCAATAAGTGGAGCATTGAGTATAAATTCGACTCAAAATTATATTAATTTTGTGCTTCATTGTATCATAGTCCTTACACAATGGAATGTTTTAATAGTTTTTGTACAGCCCAGACATGATCATTAATATCTTTGGTTTGATATTTCTACTTTCAAAATGTTCCCAGAATGCAATTTTTTGTAGTGAAATAAATAATATAATGTAAAATATTTTCATATTGCATATTGAACAGTGTTTACAATGGAACTTTATTTATTTGCATATTATCTACTTCTTTTATTTGAAAAGATCACCCACAAAGCAATGAGGTAACATCTTTTTGGCAGCATTTTCTAAATAATATTCTGAAGTTTTGTTGGTGGTTAATCTCATTATTAGTTCTTTTTAACATGTTGAATGAACGACTGGCAGTGTGTTCACATTGAACTTGTATGTATGCATTAAAATATTTTGAGAGAAACATATTAAAACTGCTAATAACATTATTTTTATCTGTTTACTTAGCCGACCAGTACGAAGTAGTAAAAAGAGAGCATTGGAGCAAGTCAAGAGCTGGTGTGGAACAATGCAAAGAAAGGAGTTTGAAATAGGTAAGCATCCTTTGGATGTTGTGTTATTTTGTAATTAATCTAGATTTTAATTCACATTTTTCCGTGTGAAACATTGTGTTGCAAGTCTCAAATGTTGACCATTTGTATTGTAATGCTGCTATAGGATCATTCACAGGCTCTCTCCTTTGTCTGGCAGAGGGGCACTAAAAGACAGATTCAGTTTATTCATCCTTTGTATCTTGTACAAAATAATGGACATGTCAGACACAATATTTACAGAATAACATTAACAAAGTAATGATACAAAAGAAATATATGTACTATACTTGCACATTTCTTGAGCGCTGGTTTTACAGTGTAGTACAAGCAGGCAGGACATGCCCTTGTTACTGTTGTGTGGTGAATCAAGAAAAACACAATTCAGCAAAATTGTGTGTAAGATAAGTGAAGATAATGCACTGCAAATGTGAGATGCATGGACAAAGAGGAAATTGAACTCTATCCGATAAGCTGTATGTTTATGTTCACACAGAAAATGAAGCTAGTCATAGTAAAGCAACAAATATTACAAAAATAAAAATATTTGTAAAAGAATCTTCACTTAACTAAAGAAGTTGAAGATAAAGGAGAATAGTTGTGTGTTTATGTGCATACATGTATGAGAGAGAGAGAATAGCATAACTCAAAATTGACTATCAACTTCATATTGTGACAAAAATTATAACACTAAGTTGCACTTTGCTATTAGAATTGTTAGCCCCAATGATAACTTATAACCACTTTCATGTTTTACAAATATACAGAGTAAGCCAAACAGTTCAATGTTGCACATTCCAACTTATGCTGCTTGTACTTTACGACACACACAGAACATTTCTCTTATTGCTCTGTTTGCCAATTCTGACACTGGTCAACAGAACTGAAGTAAACTGCACTCCTTGCAGAGGAGCTCACTGCTACTCTACTCTCATGACTAAGAAGGTTCTGGAAAGTGTATCTTCTAGTTCTGCTGCAATGAAATGCGATTGAAAGTACAACAATGAGGGTTGCACTTCCAGCTTGATGATGTCAGCTGGTGAAATGGGTTGACTCACCTTAATTTCTACAGCCATTGCTATGACAATATCAGGACTGCAACTTGAAGATTTTCATAAAATTTTCTGTGCCCAAATAAAATAACCCTTCACAAGAAAACATTGTCTTTTGTAGCCTTATCTGTTTATGAAATATTTGTTGTCTGTATGAATTTTCTAGCATTTCACGTCTGTTTGACCAACAACCCTTACAAATCTAGATTTAAAACAACTATTATTAATTAACTTTAAAGAGAGTCGATTAAAGACACTAGACAACACTTACTTTTAAATTTTTCCGGAACTAGTTTCAGAGGCTTTGCCTCTATCATCGGCCGGCTCTCGACCGATCGAGAGCCGGCCGATGATAGAGGCAAAGCCTCTGAAACTAGTTCCGGAAAAATTTAAAAGTAAGTGTTGTCTAGTGTCTTTAATCGACTCTCTTTAAAGTTAATTTATCATAACAACACTGTTTTCAACACTTCCAAGAAAGTAATTGTAACTATTATTAAGTTAATTGATGGAAATAAGTTGTTCTTCCACAACAGCCTTCTGTAGGCTAAGGTTTAGATAGGTAGAATCAAACTGAAAAATTCAATGCCATAGCCAGGATTTGAACCATGAATCTCCCTGTCTCCATCTGGTTGCCCTTAACCATTGAGCATGGTAGCCAGCATGACAGCCTGCCTCGGTAGCATAGATGGTAGCATGTCTGCCTCACGTTCATGCCTCACGTTCAAGAGGTCCCAAGTTTGAATCTCGGTTAGGATGAATTACCTTGATAAGGTTTTTTCCGCGGTTGTTCCTTATCCTGAAATACGAATATTGGGTGACTCCAAGCTCCATGGACCCTGGACTCATTTGAACATCATTTCACCCATTTCATTCATCGTCCAATATCACTTAACATTGTAGGACATAAATCCCCCCTCCCTCCCCCCCCCCCCAAAAAAAAAGAAACAGCATGGCATTAAATTCTCCAACTGATTCGTAACTTTTCCGGTAGACCACTAAAGGTTCTCATACAATATGCTCTGTTTGTGGCGACTTACTATTGTAAGTACTTAAGTACCAGGTTTCATAGTTAAACCACTATTATTAGGTTAATTGATGGAAATTAGTCATTCTTCCAACTAGCCATATATAGGCTAAGATGTGGATATTTGACTCACATTCTATACTGGTTGCCAATGTAGAAAATAATTGATGTTTCGTATGGAGGGAGAGGAGCTGTTGCCGCTTATTGCTGCCACGTGTTGAGAGCGATAGGTGATTCAGTTGCAACTGCAATGGGTATCATCATCATTATTATTAATTATTATTATTATTATTATTATTATTATTATTATTATTATTATTATTATTATTATTATTATTATTATTATTTGTAATATTGTACACAAAGACAATAGTACAGTCGTGGATCTACATGGAAATGCTAGAACATGCAAGAACACATCAATGTTAAGATCATCATAACAAAAGAGGCATACCTGTGACATTTTGATGCTTATTGAAGTGGAGAAATGACGCTTACATACTTTTTTCCGGTAAATTATAATTTAGACTCCAATGCCTAACTTTCTTCTTTAAAGTACTTTTCTTTCCCAATCTTAACCACAATGGTCTTACTGATATCTACAGCATGTGAAGTCCTATCAAGCATCCTAGAGGATGGAATAATAGGCTCTCCTTTCAATTTCTTCTCTTCGAAATATTCTCTCACAGAGCATATTATTTCTCGTGCCTGTCCTTTAATTAGAATACCTGTAACAGATATAGTTTTATTTGGTTCCCAAGCATGTTCAGGTTTTCGCTTGTCACTATTTTTAGACATAATTAAACATTCATTGAAAAACAATTGCAGATGATCACAGCACACACAGATACACAAACTCAAACACATGTAAACCAAGACAAATTGCCACAAATAAGATGCAAAGGAACATGCCATTACAGAATCTGTAACTATTGTATTCCAAAAGTAATAACAGCAACATATATGTGAAGGCATTATGTTTATGCAGCATTTGCGTAACTTGCCTGCACGTCTTGTTAAGCACGTGTTAGAATATCTGCAACCAAGGTTTAGCGTCTAACGTCTTGGAAACGTCTCGACTCTAATCGTTACTATGACAACCGTTATGACGTACTCGTCCCCTCCCATTTATTTAAAGCGCTCTTCCATGTGCTTACTAAACATCAATCACATTCATGTTTGGCGACCACTATAGCTTCTCATATGCTTCTGTATAAACATAAAACAAACTGTAATCTTAAACTATTTCTCATGATTATTAAAAAAGTAAAGTAAAAAATATTTCTTTTTTATGATAGAGTTTAAAAGTAGGGATGAAAGTATGAATAGAAGACATGTGATAGTAACATTTTTTTATTTATTGTAAAACTTAACTGGAAGTGGTTCTATAGGGAATTTTATCCAAATAATGTTCATAATAAAGTTCAGCCTTTGGATATCTATGTTTTCCATATTGGTGATTGATTTTATTTGCTTTGTTTTCAGGTAAAAGAAAATTTGGTGAAGAAAGTGATACTGACGATGACTTTGATGTGTTACCATCAGAGAAGAAGATTAAACTTGAACCACCTGATGAAGATTGGAGTGGTGCAGAAATAGACCCTACTATGAACAGTCCCCATTCAAGCGAAGAAGAGGGAACTGAAAAGAAAAAGAGGTTAACGGTAGTAGCTGTACAAGGAAACCAAAGCAGAGTTGTTGGTACTGTTCACAGAAGTGGCAAATCACCGAGCCATGCTGGCGAAGAAGTAATTAAGCGTGGTCCAGGGAGACCTCCAAAACGTTTGCAAACTATAGAATCTAATAGTACAGTAAATGGAATGACAAAGAGCAAAACTTCTGCCACTGAAAAGGATTTAGCAATTGAATTAGGTTTAGCATCAGATTCGTCACCGGAACATAAAACGAAAGTTCCACAGTCTGCAGTAAAATTGTCATCATCGCAGCCTCCTGTTTTAGTTGCAAACTCTAAAGGTGTAATTAAAGTAGACCCAAGACAAGTTCCAAATCTTACATCTGGTGTGTACATAGTGTCCAATAAATCTGGTATTGTGAAGCTTGATAGCTCTCCAGAGTCTCCAATAAAAGACAAAAGCTCAGAGACAAGACGACAGTCGCCACAAGGACAAAGCCCTGTTTTAATAAATAAAAGTGGCATTCAGACTGGAGTGATAAGGAAGCCTTTATCTCCGTCATCTACAGTGGTGCGTCAGTTAGCTCCGAATTCAGTTAAACAAGCTACAAAACCAGCTGTATCTCTTAAATCACCCCTAACTTCTGCCCTTGTGAAGGTTTCTTCAGCAAATAAGCCTGGACTCCCACCAAGATTGAGTACACCTACAAGGCCGTTACTGATGTCTCCACGTATTCTTGGCTCTCGTCCATCGTTATCCTCTCCTCGTCCTCTTTCCATGCTAAGTCAAAGACCTGGCTTATTGCAATCTGTTCGACCAGGTCTTCAACCTAGAATGCCAGGTATGCCCATCAGACCAAGCTTAGGTAATGCTTTAAAGAAGTCCACTGTTGGTGTTCCAGGAATCCAGACAAAAATCACAAGTGCAGTAAGACCAAAAGCACCACTGCAGTCGCCTTTAGGTCGAGGCTTACCTAAGGGTCCTTCTCCAGCTGCACAGGTCAAGAGTGGTATGAAGCCTATACAAGCCATGCTTGGCAAAGCTGTGCAACAGAATTCTGGTGCAAATAATTCCTTAGCACCTCCTAGGTTAATATTACCAAAAAAACAGACTCTCAGTTCTGGAGCTTCAGTTTCTGCAAATGCTGGAGCAGTAAAGCTAGGTGCTAAAGCAGAAGATCCAAAGTTGAAGAAACCACCAGGCCGAGGAAGGGGCAAGATCTACACCGAAAGTGTGGCTAGTGTTAGTAAACCTAAAGACAGTAAACTAATTGAAAATAATGGACTCCATATGGAGTTTCATGAAGTTCATTCTAGCAGTGATAGTGATGATGGATTTGATTCGTTACCAGAGCTTCCAATGGGAGACCTTCCTCCTTTGGAACCAGAAAGTCCACCAAGACCATTTACTCTCTGTCCTGAAACTGGTAAAATCCTGGGTCAAGCAGAAGGTGAACCTACTCCTGTGCCAAGTCCTGAACCAGAAATTAAAGCTAAAGAAGAACCTGAAGAGGCGTTACCAGAGAAGGAAGAAACCACATCAATGGAGGTTCCATCGGAAACTTCCCAAGAGAATGATGAAAGTGAAAAAGAAACCGTGTTGAAATTAGAAATGAGCCCTGGTGGAACTACAGGAACGGTTATTGAAAGTAGTACAGTTCCATCTACATATGTGGATACCTTGAGGACTGAAGAAGGATTAACTGTTACAAAAATAAGTACCACTAGTACAAGTTCCAGCGATTCTCAGCAGCAAGGTGTCGTAACAACTCCAAAAGTTTGTGGAGGAATTTCAGTGCCAGCCAAGAAGCTTTTTACAGATCCCTCAGCCAGTAATAGTGATGCAAGTGTCGAAGAAAGTAATAATACATTGAACGCGGAGATGGTGGCAATTACTGGGGAAGATGGGATGGTGTACCACATAGCTACTGAGGAGGAACATGATGGGGAGACTATGATTGTATCAACAGACGGAAATCAGTGTGTGTATGTTACAGCAGAGCAAGCAGGACTAGAGGAAGGTTCCGTGCTAACATTGGACTCAGCTGTGGCAGAAGCTGTTGCACAGCTAATGCCAGACCAAGTAAATGTTATTGGTAGTGGAACAGCTGGTTGTTCGCAGTTCTACGTTAAGGAAGGAGATGGAGATAGTGGCCAGCTTATGATAAGTTCAGACGTGGATCAGTCCGATGAATCAGGTGCACAGATTATAGCACAAGTGGTCCAAGAAGCAGAACCAATTTCAGAAACAGGTAGGTACAACTTCTCTTCCTGTCAATAGGACAGACTTGCTAGCATTTCCTCATTCACAGTTATAGGGAACCTTGCAGCATATCTCAATTTACAGAGTATTCACAGTGGTCATGGCATGAAACAGCCATTATAATCCTGCCGACCTTAGAAGGGAACATTTAAACAAATGCACATGAACAAGACTAAAATTGCACCAACGTATTTCCAGTGTGCATGCATGTGCAATTTTTTTTTTTTGGGGGCGGGGGGGTAGGGATTAATGAAAACTTAATGAATGGATATATATTTTGTAGCATTTTCTATTACTGGATGTCTGGTAACTTTAAGCTCTATGTACCCTGTACTCATTTGAACATCATTTCATTCATCGTCTGATATGACTTAACGTTGGAGGTTTTCCCTTATTGTAAATTATGAATGTCTGGTAACTCTAAGCTCTATGTATCCTGTACTCATTTGAGCATCATTTCATTCATTGTCTAACATGACTTAACGTTGGAGGTTTTCCCTTATCCTGAAAGATGAATGTCTGATAACTAAGCTCTATGTACCCTGTACTCATTTGAACATCATTTCATTCATTGTCTGATATGACTTAACGTTGGAGGTTTTCCCTTATCCTGAAAGATGAATGTCTGGTAACTCTAAACTCTATGTACCCTGTACTCATTTGAACATCATTTCATTCTTATTAATTTATAGATGAGTCATATTTATTACACATCTGCTTCACTTACATACCTATTTTAAGGACATGTTTCGCAAATCATTTGCATCTTCGGCTCTTTTGCGACTAAAGCTTGATCCAGTGGTGTGGGTAATTCTGGAGTCATTCATCGTCCGATATGACTTAACATTGGAGTTTTCCCTTATCCTGAAAGATGAATGTCTGATAACTCTAAGCTCTGTCCCCTGTACTCATTTGAACATCATTTCATTCATCATGCGACATGACTTAATGTTGGAAGTTTTCCCTTATCCTGAAAGATTAATGTCTGATAACTCTAAGCTCTATGTACCCTTTACTCATTTGAACATCATTTCATTGATCGATATGACTTAATGTTGGAGGTTTTCCCTTATCCTGAAAGATGAATGTCTGGTAACTCTAAGCTCTATCTACCCTGTACTCTTTTGAACATCGTTTCATTCATCCGATATGACTTAATGTTGGAGGTTTTCTCTTATCCTGAAAGATTAATGTCTGGTAACTGTAAGCTCTATGTACCCTGTACTTATTTGTACATCATTTCATTCATCATCCGATATGACTTAACATTGGAGGTTTTCCCTTATACTGAAAGATTAATGACTGGTAACTCTAAGCTCTACCCCTCAGGGGCTCACCTTGGTGAGTACGGGAAGTGGCAACCCCGAGGTGCCTGAGCTACCCAGTGTTCGGGGGTATAACCGGACCACCCTGCTTCCAGGGGACATAAATAGGGAAGCCGGGCCCTCCAGGTTGGGGGTTGAGCTTTAGGTTAACAACCTAATCTTGTAAAAAACCTATTGTTACGAAACCTGAAATTCAGGAGGCCAAAGCCCACCAAGGGCTGTAGAGCCAGTAGAGAAGAAGAAGAACTCTAAGCTCTATGTACTGTACTCATTTGAATGTCATTTCATTCATTGTCTGATATGACTTAACATTGGAGGTTTTCCCTTATTCTGAAAGATGAATGTCTGGTAACTCTTACGCTCTATCTACCCTGAACATCGGTTCATTCATCCGATATGACTTAATGTTGGAGGTTTTCTCTTATCCTGAAAGATTAATGTCTGGTAACTCTTAAGCTCTGTCTACCTTGTACTCATTTGAACATCATTTCATTCATTGTCTGATATGATTTAAAAGTGTTGAAGAAACTATTGACCTGATTTTTTAGTTGTATGAGAACTTAACAGAAGTATCCAGTGACTGTTCTCCATATTTTTGGTCAATAAAATGTTTCAGTGTTATTTCAATAAAGTAGCAGTGTTAATGTATATCTATACCATTGAGATGGTTCAAGTCAAAATGTGGCTTGAGATAGTCTGCATGCTTCACCTATATTGATGCAGTATGATTTGCAGACCAGTAATTAAAATTATACAATGAGTCGACTGAGACACTCTGTACTTCACATACCACAAATTTTCTTTCAACGCATTTTGCATTGTGGTATATGAGGTACAGCGTGTTACTTTAATTATAGTGTAATTTGAATTATTACATAACTTCACAGTGTTAATTCCAATTTACATTTTAAAATTGCCAGTCAGTATTTTTTTTAAGGTTCTCTTTTGAGGTTGAGCTCTTTCTAATCACAAGCTGGAAAAATAAAACTGGTAGAAATTCTAGCAAATGTACCTGTTGACTTTCTCAGCTTTATTGAATGTTTGTATTTTAGTATCATTCATAGTTTGTTTATATCTAATAATTAAACAGATAAAAATTAACAAAAATATTAACTTTTTTGCAAGACATGAAGGAAATAATCCCAAAATGTTAAGTAATACATATTTTGATGCCAAAATCTCTTACTTCAAGGGTTTGGAGCAGGTTCACTTATTTAGTTAAAAAAGGATGCTTTACAGATTTTTTAGATGCCAGTACAATAGTAAACAATATAAATAGGCAAGCTGAGGATTCAGCAAGACATCGCAAATTAAATTTATAATTAAACAAGATAAGTAAAATTTTGTAGCAAAACATTTATTATTGTGACTTTGTGGGCTCGTAGAATTAGAAGTCCAATTTGCCGAAATTCTAAATTTTCTTTATTTCCGTAGAAATACACTTGCAGATTACAGCACATTTACATTACATACACAATCACAATAAACCAAGTTCGATGACCACAACAAACAGCTCTCTGATTACATCTGTTTACAACATCAACAACACTTTACAACTGTTTACTCCTACTGTTCTGTTTTCCTTATATACCTCTGGTAATTCGAGCCTGTTCTGTAACAATCAAGAGATTGAATGTTCTGCCATCAGACAAAACTCGAACACTCCAGATGGGAAACCTTATCTGCGCCGGCAAGTCCTTTGTCTCCGTGCTGCCTATCAGTTCCTTTGTGTGCACAAGCCGCATTATCGCGATCGGGCTCGCGACACTGCTCCCTCCTCAAGGCCGGCCGTCCCGAACAGCACCATCATAGCGGGCCAGACAATCCAAGTGTACTACCAACATCTTTCCTCGGGCACCTTCTGGATGCGGTAGACTACGTCGTTAATCCTCTTCACCACCTGGTACGGTCCTTGCCATGGTGTTGATGTTTCGGGCATCGCCCCTTGGTCCGGGTAGGGCAGTACAACCAGACCAGCTCACCTTGCTGGAACCCTTGGTTATTGGCTTGTCTGTCGTATCAGGTCTTCATGCGGTCGCTTGCCTTCTGGATGTTCTGCCGAGCCTTCTCATGCATGTCTTGGAGATGGTCCACCAGGTTCTCCACATACTCGGTTGCTGGCCGTTTTGCGTGCGGGGTGTTCCCAAAGGCCAGATCACAGGGAAGGCGTAACTTTCGGCCGAACATTGTGTCGTGTGTTGACGAGCGGTAGGCCAGTAAGAACAGTGGCACCTTTATGTCCCAGTCTCGCTGATGGCTGACGACGACCTTCCTCAGGTGCTCTTCTAAGGTCTTGATGTATCTTTCGACCATGCCGTCCGACTGGGGATGTAGAGGTGTTGTGCGGGTCTTGTTCACCCCAAGTCTTTCTAGTGCCTCCTTCATCAGGTTGGACTCAAAATTGGTGTCCTGGTCGCAGTGGACACCCCAAATCGGCAGAACACTTGCTCCACGAGGCAGTGTGTGATTGTCTTCGCCTCCTAGTTCGGGATGGCATACACCTCCGGCCACTTGGTGAAGTAGTTCATGACCACCATCAGGTACTTGTTGCCTTGGTCGGACACTGGGGATGGTCCCGATATGTTGACAGCGATCCTTTCGAATGGCGTTCTGACGTACTGCTGCGTGCGACCCCGGCTACTAGTCTGGGGGCCGCGTCTCGCCCGCACACATGACTTTGATGGCACCATCTCTCAGCATCTGCTCGGAGCCTCAGCGTGTCAGAGTTTGTTGAGTGTTCAGTTTACTCTTAGGGTTCCTCCTGAAGTACCGGCATGCACTTCCTCCCAAGACTTCCGGAACCTTAATTTGGGGAAGTACCAACTGTTCCCTCTGATCTTCCTATCGGGTGATTCCCATACCTGGAACAGCACGCCCTCTCTGATTTTAATGAGTCACATTGGGCGTACTAGGACTTGTATGTGGCACTCCTTGGTGTGATGTCCTCCCAGGTTGGTCTTATCCCTGCCTTCACTTCTCTCAAGAGTGGCCCCAAGTCTGCGTCCACCAGCTGCTCCCTCCTCAGGCCTGCGCTATCCCAGTCATCTGCAGGCACTGCCGTGACCACTCGGACTGCTGCGGCATGCCCCTTCTCTTCCACTCTTTTGCATTGGCCGCGCTCCTCTAGGTAGGGTCTTCGGGACATGGCGACTGTGTTACCGTGGCTCTTCCCTCTACGATGTTCAGAGGTGAAGTACTCCTGCAGCCTCTGTACCCAACAGGCTGTCTGGCCTTTCAGATTCCTTAAACTAAGTAGCCAGGTTAGGGCGGAGTGGTCAGTCCTCAGGTGGAATTGCTGACCATACAAGTATTTGTGGAAAAGCTCCAAGGTCTTAACTACTGCCAGTAACTCTCGCCGGGTGACGCAGTAGTTTTTCTCTGCCTTGGACAAGGTCTTGCTGTAATAGGCTATCACCCGCTCGTGGCCGTCCTGGACTTGGGATAGGACGCCTGCAATGCAATGGTCGCTGGCATCGGTGTCCACAATGAAGTCGCCGCCTGGTTGTGGAAATCCCAAAATTGGAGCATTGCAAAGCATCTTCAGCTGCTGGAATAACTGCACAGCCCCAGGAAGCTGCGCAACTCTCTCTTATCCTTCGGCCGAGGCCAATCTCTCACGGCCTGTGTCTTCTCCAAGTCTGTTGCCACTCCAGTTGGTGAGACTATCCGGTCCAGGTATTTGACTTCCTTGCGGAGGAGCTGGCACTTCTTTGCGTTTAGCTTCAGGTTGGTCACCTGCAATCTCTGTAGCACCTTACTCAGATTCTCGAGATGGTCTTTGAAACTCTTGCCGACGATGTTCAGGTATAGCAGGCAGGCGTTATAAGTCAGCCCTCTCATCACTGATTCCATGAGGCGTTGGAATGTAGCTGGCGCATTGCAGAGGCCAAAGGGCATAACTATGAACTGCCAAAGCCCTTGGCCTGTCGAGAATGTGGTCTTCTTGTCTCTTGGGTCCAGAGCTACCTGCCAGTAACCCGACTTCAGGTCCAGGTTGAGAACCACTGTGCACCAGCTACCGTGTCCAGAGTGTCATCAATCCTGGGTAACGGGAAGCAATCCTTCCTGATGACAGCAATCAGCTTCCTGTAGTCTACGCAGAAGCGTAGCTTGCCGTTCTTCGTCACCAGAACTACAGGAAAGACCAATGGCTGTCAGACTCTTAAATCACTCCCCTGGATTTCAGGGCATCTAGCATATCCCCTACCACGGCTTGTTTTGCCAGCGGAACGCGTCTAGGTGGTTGCCGATTAGGCCGGGCGTCTCCGGTGCCGATGCGGTGAAGCACTTTGTCCATGTGGCCGTAGTCACTGTTACCTTGGATGAAGACGCGCTGGTATCATCTCAGCAGTTGTCGAACTTTCTCCAGCTGTTCTACGATCAGGTGGTCGGCCGCCCTCTCCAGTAAGCCTTCCAGCCGGGGCCCCAAGTGTTGCGTCGGCACCGGCTCCTGTGTCTTGTCGATTGCGGTTACGCTGACCACGGGCTCGCACGTCCCCAACTATGTCCCGGCCTGGATATCATTACAGGTGTCCGTCAGGTTGAGCAGCCTCACCGGTACATCCTCGCGGCACGGCAAAATTGTCCTGGCCACACAGAGTCCGTGCACCGGCGTCTTCTGGTCCAGTGTGTAGTGTTTAACGCCCGCTTTTACTACATACGTCACCGCAGGTGGTGACACTGATGATACATGAGATGAAGATGGAGCACCGGTGGAATGAAATGGCGGGGGAAACCGGAGGTCCCGGAGAAAACCCGCCCCAGCGCCGTGTTGTCCACCACAAATCTCACTTTGCGGTCGCCTGGGATTGAACCCGGGCCGCCTTGGTGAGAGCCAAGCGGTCTAACCACTGAACCACGGCGCGGCCGTCTTCTGGTCCAGCATCATGTTCTTCGTTCGCTGGCCTTCCAGTCGCGCCGTCACCTCCGCCTCGCTTCTCGCGGGGACAACCACGTCTTCCTTCAAGACGACCCTGCAGATTCCAAGACGCTCTTCGGATTGCAGGAGTTTGAACTCTTCTCTCTTAAGCCGCAGGACCTTCCTGCCGACGTCGACCGTCGCTCGTGGCTCCTGAGGGCATCCAGTCCCAGTATCATCTCAGCCACCTTCGCGACGAACACCCACTAACGCACGGCACTCCGTCCCAAGGTCAACTTCAGCAAGGACTCCTCCACAGGCAAGGTGTCGCCCGATGCCGTCATAAGCTGGTATGGTCGGCTCGGCTTCCTCGTCGGCAAACCCCTGGCTTATGTCAGGTCTGATGACGGTCACGGCTGCCCCGGTGTCTACGAGCACGCGGCACGGCTTCCCTCTCACCCAACCGTCCGCGATAAGGCTGTCATCCAACCGTCGGCTGACGGCGCGCAGTGTCACTCGAGGGGATGATGGTGATGGTGCCGACGTGCCCCTCTCCACGACAGCCCTTACTCGTTTTCCGACTGCTCTTCCTGGTGTGGGCAGTCTCTCTCCAGGTGTCCAGGCTGTCCACACCCCCAACATGCGCCACTAGATCTTCGCCGGCGCCCCTCGACTGGTTTTCGGTCTCCATTATAGCGGATACTCCTTGTTCTGGAAGTCGGGGTAGCTGTCACCTTGGCCACCTCCATCCTCAATGCTGCCGTTAGCGCCTCGTGGATAGTTTCGTAATCGCCGAGCATTAGGCGCTGACATCTCCATGTCTCGTACCCCGTCAACAAAGGTGTAGGCTGCTACCCGGGATACGAACTCTGGTGGGAGATCGACTAAGGCTACACTGGCCAGCTGCTCGATTGCCAGGGCAAAATCCTGCAGCGTCTCCCTTGGCTGCTGCGAGCTTGACTTCAGCTGGCTGCGATACGCTGCCTCTAAGCGGTGGTTTCCAAAACGTTTCTCCAGGGCCTCCCAGATGTCCTTGGGCGCCACCGCTGTCTAGACCGCGTTCAGGATTTCTGCGGCCCGTACCTGGAGACTGGGTATTAGCTGTGCGGCCTCTTCCTCTGGTGACCACTTGTGTTTGGCCACCGTGTTGAATTGACGGCGGGAGACATCGAAAGTTTGGCGCGCGCAGATGTTGTGTCGCGTCGCGGCGCGTCGGCCTTCAAGTCCTTCAACCTGCTGCCGACGATGTGCTCTACCATGGCGTTCAGGTACTTGGTGTGACTGTCGGCCTTTCCGTCTAGGTTGTTAACGCGGTTCACCAGGTCTTCGACGTCTTCCACCGTAGCGTTCAGGGACTTGGCGTTACTGTCGGCCTTTCCCTCTAGGTCATTGAAGCGGTTCGCCAGGTCTTCGACGCGCTCGTCCACTTGGCGCATCCGCTTGCCCAGCTCCGTGACGTCATCCCTCACGCTGGCCAACTGTTCCTCAAATTTGGCGGCGAGAGCCTCGTTCGCCACCTTCATTTCCGTGGCCAGACTGTCGTTCGCTGCTCTCATTTCTGTGGTTAATTCGGCCTTCATTGCAGTCAGATTGTTATTTGTCATCTCCAACTTTGCGGCCAAGTTGTTGTTTGCAGCTTTCGTCTTCGCAGCGAGGGTGTCATTTGCCGTCTTTATTTCTTTCAGCTCTGCGGCCAGGTTGTTATTTGCCGCTTCGGTCTTCTTCACGGCCAATTTGTTATTTGCCGTCTCCAACTTCTCTAGAATCTGTGCCAGTGCAGCCTCATGTCGTAACATCCCACTCCTGACACCAATTCTGACTTTGTTGGCTCGTAGAATTAAAAGTCCAATTTGCAGAAATTCTAAATGTTCTTTATTTCCGTAGAAATACACTTGCAGATTACAGCTTTCTGATTACGTCTGTTTACAACATCAACAACACTTTACAACTGTTTACTCCTGCTCTTATATACCTCATTGATAATTCGAGACTGTTCTGTAACAATCAAGAGATCCAATGTTCTGTCACCAGACGAAACTCGAACCTTCCAGACGGGAAACCTTTATCTGTGCCGGCAAGTCCTTTTTCTCCGCGCTGCCTATCAGTTCCTTTGTGCGCGCGAGCCACGTTATTGTGATCGGATTCAATACATTGTTGTAAAATAGAACATAAATAGATAAGAGTGCAATGGCTAAGTGGTTAAACCACTTGGCTCTCACCAAGGTGGCCCAGATTTGATTCCAGGTGACTACAAATTGAGATTTGTGGTGAACAACATGGTGTTGGGGCAGGTTTCCCCCGCTATCTCATTCCACTGATTGCTCCATCATCATCTTTCCTATCACCTCATCTCTCTCATACTTTCACTTCTGACGTTGGGCTGATCACTCATTCTGGAATCTCTCTGCTCAGGAAACCTCTGATCCTCAACCCATTGCCTATGGGCCTCAAGGTTGCATGGTTCAGAAGGCTCTATGTTCCTCTCACAGAAAATACAGCAATTCATTCATTGTATTACGAAAGTAAAAACATTAAAGAATAGTTAATTTCATACATATCATAGAGAAAAGCAACATTTCCTCAGCTGTGCATTACTTAATAACAGGGTGTTAATGGACTAATTAATTATATAATTTCAGTGATTATAGACTTGACTAATATAAGCAAGTTTAGATAGGCAATGCATGGGCTATGGCTGAACATAACAGTTAATTGTGTTAAACCTAATTAGGATCAGATGCTGATAAGTTGGTATATAAACAAGGTGGGTGAAATTATTGGATTAGATTGTCTTTAAAACTGCTTCCTGATTATAGAAATATTGATTCTTATACTCCTGCTGTCCTAAGAAGCACAAGAAGCAATTCCATGAACAAAACCTACTAGTAAGCTACTCTTGTGCATACAACTTGTTTGTAATATGGCGTAACACATAGGCAAAAGTGTCACTGTTGTCTGTCATGCTTGTGCATGTGGGCGCAGAGTAATACAAAAAGTGTGTTTCTTAAGATGGCTGCAGTA
The DNA here is from genome assembly GCA_030765055.1 of Mantis religiosa. Classification (NCBI taxonomy): domain Eukaryota; kingdom Metazoa; phylum Arthropoda; class Insecta; order Mantodea; family Mantidae; genus Mantis; species Mantis religiosa. Next base: position 3,550,567 of record CM060953.1, on the reverse strand, counting down.
TAGTAGCTTGTTATTGACATTCTCAAAGATCACTCAGATCTCGAACTAATCACCTGCCATTGCGACACTCAACAGCAATTAACTGCATCTTTGCATCATGTACCCTACTCTAGGGATGTTTCTGTAACTGTTCTGTGGCCCAGTCCATAATGCTTAAAACGAGTTTTTCAAAGGTCATTGGTTTAGTTCCTGTTATGTAGTTAAATTTTTTCCCCATGCCATTTTAATACATAAATTCTAATAGGAAGAATGGCATGATTCGTAACAATGAACATGAATCTGATTGTCCTGTGCAATAACACTACTGTGATTTCCTCAACCCAATTGATTTATTTTTCTGGGGTCACCTGGAGTCTCTGATGTACGAAACACCTATTACCTCAGAAGAGGCCTAAAGAATAGCAGCATGTGACATTATTTGACACATAAAGGAATTTTGGTCAGATTATGACAGTCGTTCCTTCGCCATTGTTAAGGGGAGGCATCGGTGAAATTTCGTCAAAAATGACAAAAAGCGACATTTTCAGTTTTTTGCATTAAAATTATGTTTAAACATTGTAGTTTCAGAATCTGCCATCAGTTAGGCCCTAGCGCCATTCAAAGAGCAGCTACGTCATTATTTAAACACCCATGTGCGGGTGGGCGTGGTCATTTATATTGCTTTTTCCTGTGTGTCGCAAAGAAATTGATGGAATTTTCACATTTAAACTATGCGGTTTGATTCTGTAACTGTGATAATGTGCAGAGACATCTTCTGGATGTTTGTGGAAGCTACTGAACCTTTTCGCTACCATTTTTATATATTATTTCCCACTTACTACTTTTGAAAGTAAACAAACATTTCCACTGACATGTAGTGTTTGTGAAATATGGTTAACATGCAAGTGAAAGCTGTGGATAGCAGCTTATATTAAATTATTATTGTTTAGAATAGGAATAAAGCCTGATTTAACATTGTATTGCTTTCTTGTTGCAACAGTAGGTATATGATTCATACCAGGTTAGGTTAGGAGTACAGTGGCTATTTCAAAGCAAAATATAATGAAACTTTAAGGTGTTCTAGCCATAATAGTAAGTAATGATACTGGAATGCTATGCTTGAGGTAAATGTTAAGTGAAAACATATAGTCCAAGAGTTAACAGTGATTATAGTAGGTCACCTTTTGATGTAAATAGAAGAATGGTTGATGTATTTCTGGGCATTGGTAAGGGTCATATTTCTATGCAGAAGTTTTGTATGACCATGGGTATGAATTGCATGAACTATTCTACTTACAATTTCCATTTCATAGACAAAAATAAAGAGATTAGTTAGTACTATTCTATGGGAAAGTTGCATTAAAGGAGAAGCACAGAATGCAAATGAAAGTTTCCATGGAGTAAATGTCACAAAGAAGTTTTTGTATTAATAAAGAAATTGCAAATTGCAGTGATTGGAGCTGTTAGTGAACTTAATATGGGTTATAAAGATAGACTTAAAGTTAAGGCAAAAGTTGCAGCAAGCGAAGTAAGTCTTGTTAGCAAGAAAATTAGCAGTACTAGGGATAGGTGAAAGCTAAAACAAAGTGATCAAAGTTCATTGAGCAAATATAAATCTGCCAAGCAGCAGTTAAAGGCGACTAAATTAAAAGAAGAAGAGGATAGTAAACTAGCTGAGTGGTCTTCATATAGTGCAGGATGGTTTTGAAACATAGAACAAAATGTTGTTTATATTTAGAGCTTCTAACTAGATTTTTCTTCATGTCCAACTTTTAGCACTTTTAATACTCCTTATAGTCCAGACACTAAAGTTTTCAATGAATTTCTTTAAGTTTTGCATATATGTATATTCCTAGATAAGTTTTCAATAAAAATTGGTATCATTATGGCTGTATATGAAAAAATTAATGATTGGTATTGAAAAAAAGAAAATTGAAAAAAATTCAAGAAAATTCTATCATATTCCTTAAAAGTTCTCCTCCAGAACCATTAGACTTGGGCAAATAAGTATATACATACATAGTTTTGTAACTATTATCTAAAGGAACCAGAATCCAAAGTTCCAATCATTTATAACAAAAATTGTAGAGAATGTAATATGTTTCCCGATGTAAAGAAATTACAGCAAAAAATTAAATTATTATTTGTTTTGGTAAAAACTATTGTAGATATAAAAATTATAAAAAAAGGGCCAACGGTAACCAAATTAAAGAGAAAGAAGGTAATAAGATAGCTGTAGAGCCTGCATATGATGCATGGAGTTTTCAAAGTAAAGAAAGCAGTGTAATTTCCATCTAAATCTTTAAATTCATTTTTCTCCACTTTCAATTTTTGAACATTTTTGTATCTTCAAAATGCTCCAACTTCTGCAATTCTCAACGCATTTGTATTAAACTTTTCATACACATTCCTAAATAAATGTTTAATAAAAGTTGGTATTTTTGTTTATTTAAATTAAATAGTTTATTTATTATTGATTTTGAAATCTCAAAATTGCAAAAAAAAAAAAATTGAGAAAAATTTAATATATTTACACATAAAAATTTTTTTGTCAAAAAATACTTGATACACACTTTAAAAGTATAGCAACTTTTATAACTGATGTACAGAGAAACCTGAATCTAAAATTTAAAGTTTCTAAAAGAAAAACTGTATGACCTGGGACTTTATATAACATACAAAAATCATACTATAAAAAGCACTATTTTTTTTTTAAAAAACTATTTCACATAGAAAGATGAATTTTAAAAGCTTAACTAGATACCCTATACCCCACCTAATGACAAAATTTCAAGAAGTTCTGATGTAAACTCTGGATTTTAGCATTTTTCACAGATGCCTCCCCTTAACTTTGCATTGGAAATGTAGGTTGCCATTTCATGCACTTCTTACAAATGTGACTTAGAATTGCATTTACTTTTATTTTATTAGCTAATCTGCATCATATCATACTGCTTGCTTCGTTATCATGATCATAAATAAACACTTTATTTGGTATGCTCTCAAGTTTTGGCAGAATTTTGGCTGTTTTATTCTGTCCCTTGCTGTAAACATAATGGCTATGAACTCCCGAACAATGAACATAGGTTTTATTTACATAAACCAGCTGGGATTGCATAAACTGAATGATGAAAATTGCATACCATCTTGTGGTCAGTCAACCTTCAAAATGCTGCAGACTGCGCCATGTACTGAAACTTTGTTTTACTATATCAAAATATTCACAAGGTAATATATTTGTCAAATAGAGAAAATATTTTGTAATGTTTGTGTTCACACGTAACTTTCTATGATAAAATGAAGCAAGTATGGTCCAGCTTAGCTAAAAAGTGCCAAAAATGTAAATCTTAGATTAACCTCTTCCATGATGCAATACTCTTATGTTTTGTATTGATTTACAGTTCTTTGAAGTATTGAGATACTAGTAGTGAAGTTGGTAGAACTGTCAGCTTAGAAAAAAGGTTGATGTTTTGAAGTAATGACCATTCATAACAATCATAACATTTTAACATGAAATTTTAAGTATCGCTCCCAGATAATGTACCTTTGTGGGTTCGTAGAATTAAAAATCCAAATTGCAGAAATTCTAAAAGTTCTTTATTTCCGTAGAAATACACTGATCAATTCTCTCATAACAACATTACGTCACATACACACCACAACTCACATGTTTTACAAACTGTCCTGCTCGCATGTCACAATCGCTTATATATCTCATTCATAATTCGAGAGACTTCTCGAGCAAATAAGAAAAACAACTATTCTCTGTTAATCGAGATAGCTCTCGAACCTTACAAACGTGAAATCCTATCTGTGCCAGCAAGTCCTTTATCTTAGCTATCTTCATTTGCCGGCCCCTTGGTGTACACTAGCCATGTTATTGTTAACAGCTTATGCAAGCTCATGAAACGTTATCCATCGTCTATTATCTATTTGTGCCGAAACTTTTATGCCTGTTACCATGACAATAATTTCTCCATTTCTTTCTATATTTATTTTGTAACTATTTGTGGAGTTCTTTCATCCGGGCTGTCTTTTTAACATTAAATACCATATGCTAATACTGTTGCAATATTTCTAATATAAGTTCACTTTTGCTTGAACCTCAATTATTGTTTTGGCTTAAATTATTAACATCATGTCATCTGCTAAGCCACCATTTTTTAAAATGAGTTCAAATATATCATTTACATATCTGAAAAATAAGAATGGTCCCTGTTTAATAGTTTCATAGCATAATTTTCTGTTGTTCAATCTTTATTTCTGTAATTGAGCTCTTGTTTCTTAGATGTGAATTGATCCAATTTGTTGCTAATTCTCAAAGTAGTTTTATCTCTACTTACATAACCAGATGCTTTAGACAAATCTAAGAAGATGGCAATTACGTTTTTCTTATTATTTAAAATTTTTATAATGCTTTAGTTCATTGCATTTATTGTTGATGTTTATTTCTGAAAACCAAATTGTCATTTTGATATATTTTTTAATGGCTTTTAGCTGCTTTAAATACATACCTTCTATAATTTTGAAAAAGGTAAAGGGTCTTGCAACAAGAGTGTCCTATCTTTTACATGTGATAGCTGCTGCTGTTACTGAGTTACATCAATCATTTTGTTTTTTCCATGTGGTTACAGTTATTGGCAAATAGTCATGGAATGTTACAGCATTCAGCAATGCATAGCAATTGTAACAATTTATTATCAAAATGGATCATCTGTTCATCCAAACCTTCCATGTATTGCCTGATACTGTGCTCTTATAAGACATTATTTTTGGTCTCAATTGGATGGTATGTATCTTAGAAACATCTGGTTCCAGCAAGATAGTGCCACATGTCATACTGCTCTCGAAACAATCAATCTTTTGAAGGAGAAGTTCAGAGGTTTCATTTCCCATGGTGGTGATGTGAGATCATGTGATTTAACGCTGTTGGATTACTTCTTAAGGGGTTATGTTAAATCTAAAGTTTATACCAACAAGCCACAAACAATAAATCTGATGAATAACATCACGCGTGTTATTACTCAAATCGGACCTAATTTACGTTCTTCTGTCATTGGAAATTGGGTCAACTGTATACGTGCAACCCAAGGAAATTGCAGCAGTCACATAACTGATGTTCTCTTCTACACATACCGATATTGATTGATTGATTGATTGATTGATGTTTATCTCCAACTGTAAAGCGTTTTACACGGATCGTCAATTTGTATATACATAGAATTAATACAATAATATTTACAAACATGTTTACAAAGTATTAATTACATTCCAAAAAAAAAAATAAACCGCTTATCATTTATAAAATTTGTTTTATTTAAGTTCAAAGATAGGTCACCCTGTTGAAAGGCTCTGTAGAATATAAATGTAGTTGGTCTGAAATTTTCTGTACTCATCTTATTTCCTTTTTATTTATATAATGGTCGTACAACTATTTGTTTTAGTATGTCTGGAAATTTGCCATCTACTATTAATATGTTTAGCATAAGGGTCACCATCTCGCACTTAATTAAGATGTTTTGGTATCTCACCCAAACTGCTAGATTTGTTTGCTTTTAGCTTATTTCCTGCATAACATTTTCTTCTTATTTTGAAAATTCTACTGAAGTACAGTTTCTTTTACAAAGGAACTATCATTATACTCACACCACTAGGCACCTGTAAATTTGATGGCATAATGCCTGCTGTATAAAAGGGATGTGCAACAAAAATCTATTTGGGGGTAGAACCAAAGTGCTGCAAGTAAATATTAAAAGCAGAAGCATTATTAACAGTGAAGTATTCTTCATATTTGAGTTTGATGTATGAGTCACTATGTTTACACTCAAACTTCACTTACTTGTATAATTGAAACGTTTTCAAGATCATTCGATCTCATCCTCAGCTGTTTGGTGACTAAATGAACCTTCCTCTTCTTCTACTACTACAGAGCTCCGATCACTCTGTCATCTGGTGTTAGGGGCACTAAGTTTTAATACTTCATTTAATGCCGGGATTTCAAAATTTATAACTTTATCACGGTTTTTGTTTATGAATATTTTTTCCCAAATATCCAATTCTATGGGTGTACTTAAAGATTTTAACAGTTTAATGTTGTGGCCAATGTTGTGGTTTTCTGTCCAAAAATGGTGTGAAACTGCAGATTTTTCTGTTTGTTTCAACTTAATGTTCCTCTGGTGTTCTTTTTGCCTGGATAACAAGTTTCTCTTAGTTTTTCCTATGTAGCTTTTTTCACAGGTTTCACAATTAATCTGATAAATTCCTGATTTCAAATTGTTGGGGATTGTATTTTTCAGTGGTTTATTTAGCAGGTTCTTCAGACTGAATTTGTTTTGGGGTGCAAGTTTTAAGTTTAGTCTTTGGAAGATTCGTTCAAATTTTCTAAAAGCCCATGGTTGGTAGGTGAATTTTCTATATTGCCAATTTGTGTTTTTAAGTGGTGTGAGAGTGGTATTTTTTTATATTATCTTCAGTTTTTTTTTTTTTTTTTTTCTCTTCATCATGTTCTTTATGATGGCTGGGTTGAATCCATTTAATACCGCTATGTCTTTTATGTGTTGTTGTTCTTTCAAAAATTCCTCCTTACTCAGTGGGATGTTGTATAGCCGGTGAATTAGACTTCTAAAGGCAGCTAGTTGATGTGAAACTGGGTTGTATTCATTTTTCTTTATGTAATTATCTATGTGTGTGGGCTTCCTGTCTATTCCAAAATCTACACCATGATGATTTCTAGTTATCTTGAGGTCCAAAAAGGGTAGGGTGTTGTCTCTTTCTACTTCCATAGTAAACTGGATGTGATTATCTTGCAGGTTTAGTAATTTTAGAGAATCATCTCTAAGTTTTTCTGGAATGATAGCAAAAACATCATCAACATATCTCCGCCAAAATTTATAAATCTGTGGGAAGGCCTTTACTATGTGTGTTTCAAAATAGCTCATGTATAGGTCTGCTAAAATAGGCGAAAGTGGGCTCCCCATAGCTAATCCTTTTGATTGTAGAAATTTTGGTTAAACATGAAGTAATTATTCCTTATGCATAAATCTGTAAGATTGATAATGTCATCTATTTCTCTGGGGTCCGTTGTAGTCTGGGTTAGCCATTTTTTGAGGAATGTAGGTATTTTTTCTACTGGAATGCTTGTAAAAAGTGCCTTAATGTCAAAAGAAACTAGTATGTGATTTTCTGTAGGTGATTTATCAATTCTAAGGAGTTTTTTATTCCCAAACTTTGAAATTTGTCATATGATTTTTAATTTTCTTCACTTTGCAATGTGGTATGTAGGTGAATTGATGCCATTGATGATGGGTCTCATGCTGTTGTCTTGTTTGTGGATTTTTGGCAGACAGTACAACCTTGGTAGTGTGGGGTTGGAAGATTTTAAGTTGTATTTTTCAGATGTACTTAATGTTTTTGTAATTGATAAAGCTTTATTAACAGAAGGATACTTGGAGTTAATGGATTTTTTGGAATTATTTCATATTCTGGACTGTCTAACATAAGGTTTACTCTCTGAATATAGTCTTCTGTCTCCATAATTACTAGAGAATTACCTTTGTCGGCTTTTAGGTATACCACAGGCTTCCTATTTAAATTTCTTATTGTTTTGTTGTAAGTTTTACTGTATATTGGGGATAACTGCTTTATTATATCCAGACATTCAATTTTGGCTTTGGTTAAGTTTTCAGTTTTTAGGTTATGTGTGGCTATTTCTTTGTCAGCGATAAAATCGTCTTTATTATTTGAGACGTTAACACACGTATCGAAACCTTTCTGGAGTAAACTAATTTCTTTGGTTGTAAACTTTTGTTGCGATAGGTTTATTACGTTAACTTGTTCTTTAAAATCCCGGTGTTTTGGCTAATGAGGGTGTTCCAGTTGCCGTTCTTTTAACAGTTTGAATTTATTCTTAAGGCTTTCGTTTTTCTTAATCAGTAATATGTTTAATTTTTCGTGAACCTGCATTTCGAAATTTTGCCAAATGTGTATTCCTAATTGTTTGGTTAGTTTTAGATGTAGGTTGTATAATTCCAGGTCTATTTTATGTATGTAGCTGTAATGTTTCGAAATTTCCAGTTTTATCACGTATTTTTCCACCAGTTTTTGTCTTCTGTGATTACTATTGTGTTTGACTGTTTGCTTTACAAACGTTGGCGTGATATTGTGTCTGAGGCAAAGTTCTGTAATTTAATGTCCGCCGTTGCATATCTTCTTTTTGTCTGTAATTTTAAGTCTTTCTTTAAGTCTTTCTTTTTGTAGCATAATTCCGTATTAAAGTTCGTAAACATGCATCCTCCCTCGTCTCCATTTTCTTTAGGCGCCAAGTTGCTTCTTTGGTTTGTGATACCAAACGTCATAAATATTAAAAGCAGAAGCATTATTAACAGTGAAGTATTCTTCATATTTGAGTTTGATTTATGAGTCACTATGTTTACACTCAAACTTCACTTACTTGTTGTATAATTGAAAAGTTTTCAAGATCATTCGATCTCATCCTCAGCTGTTTGGTGACTAAATGAACCTTCCTCTTCTTCCACTACTACGGAGCTCCGATCACTCTGCCATCTGGTGTTAGGGGCATTAAGTTTTAATATTTCATTTAATGTCGGTATTTAAAAATTTATAACTTTATCACGGTTTTTGTTTATGAATATTTTTTCCCAAATATCCAATTCTATGGGTGTACTTAAAGAAAGAGTAAACAGCTGAGGATGAGATCGAATGATCTTGAAAACGTTTCAATTATACAAGTGAAGTTTGAGTGTAAACATAGTGACTCATAAATCAAACTCAAATATGAAGAATACTTCACTGTTAATAATGATTTTGCTTTTAATATTTATAAATTTGAATTGCTGCCTTGGAATTGGAGTTTATGTGGAATCCATCGACAGGAATGTTTTCTCATGTCTTAACTGTTGAAGTAAAGTGTTTAGATTTTACTCATGCCTTTGTTCAATAAATTCATAAAATTTCTATCAATCTTCTTTAAACATTGCTTGATCAGCAGCAATATTTTCATCAGTAGCAGCAGTTCTTGGGCATCCTTCATGAAATTCATCACTAAGAAAAAACTGAGCTCTTTAACTTACTATTATTGCCTTTGCCAAATGTGTTTCTCAGCTGTTTGTCACATTATTTAACATCAATGACAGTTTAAATTCTAAAAAAATTGTAGCCTAGAAATATTCTCTAGTCAAATTCATTTTGGGATGAATACAAAATCTTTACAAATATAAACAAGCTGTGAAAGCTTCAAGTCTTATGTGAACAAATTTTATTTATTAATTTATAGATGAGTCGTATTTATTACACATCTGCTTCACTTTTGTACCTATTTTGAGGACATGTTTCGCAAATCATCGTTTGCATCTTCGGCTCTTTTGCGACTAAAGCTTGATCCAGTGATGTGGGTAATTCTGGAGTTGCTGCTGCCATCTGTTGATTTAGTGATGAACTTAAATGTGGGATTCTCTTCTGGCGGGATTTCAAAGTTCATTAATTGGTTTTTATGTTTTTCTATGTACATTCTATCCCATATTTTATTTGTTTTTTAGAAACGTGATATTCTAAGAATTTTTAAAGTGAGCAGGATGGCTCAGGTAGTTTCATTTGAGACTGTATTCAGGAGGCCTGGTGTTGATTTCCGTGATCCATGATCCTGCCTGATCCATGGTTTTTCTTGGGTTTTTTCCCAGGTTATTAGGCAAATGTAAATTTCCTGCCCCTCCATTTCATCTACATTATCGTTTCACATCATCTTTCATCTAGTGGTCTCTTTCAGAGTAGAAGTGTTGGCGGGTGTCTGTGTTGCATGGCAGGATGATATACTCTGGGTGAACTACTTCCTCCTCCGGTAGGGCAGTTGCTGGTCTCTAAACTGGCTGCTGGGAGCGCTTCCAAACCACAGTAGGAAGGAATGTCTGTTGTCCTGATCTATCAGGAAGGTTTCCATCTTAGTAAAATGTAGGAATCCTGCCCTCTGCACTGTCGTGATTCCTTGGGACGGCTGCCCTCTGTCTCCTCTCGATTCATCCTTCTTCCCGGGAATGCTTTACTTGGCACACAGGTACAACAGATCAATACTGTGCCGAGTCCCCTCCATACTGTAATCCTAATCGTAAGAATTTTTAATGTTGCCCTCGTATACTTGAATTTTGCATGTAAAATTGTAAGAGAAGTTGTCTTTTAATTGTGAGTGTGTGCTAAGACTAACTTGTCTTGAATTGGAATGTTGAAATGGTCAGTTTTGTTTTATACTTAATGTTCATTAATATTGTTGATATTATTTATTTTAGGTGGTACCAGGAGAGTGGTGTTGCTGTTGCCAGATGGAAACTTAATGATGACTGAAGTAGATGAAGAACAATATGCAGCCCTGAACATTGAAAGTGATAAATAACATTCTGTTGGTTAATCTGTAGAAAAGTACAGAAGTTGAGCGTGCATAAAAAGATTGGATATGTATGTCAGTGTTTGCCTGCGAGTGGTGAAAGTGTGATATAGGAATCATGTTGTGATATTTGAAAAAAAAAAACAAAAAAAACTTGTAATTAATAGGAATGCCATTACGTTGGCATATTGTGTTGCTGTACAAATGTCAGAGGCAACAAGTACAAAACGTACCATTCTGTTTACTTTCATTATTATATGTCCCAATGTTTGCAAAGGAAGAGTTTTATTGACAAGGACATCATCGCAAACATATTACTTCTGTGTTGTAAAAATGTCAGCCATTGTGTAAAGTTGTTGCTTTTCAATACTGCAGCATATGTTCATCTTATTCTGATAATTTGTTGATCTTTTGTTTGCATCTGTTTTAACAACTCTTATCAGCTCTAGCATCTTTGTTTTATACGTTTTTCTAAGATACTGGTAGATGCACCTTTTATTTCCAGAAATGTATATAAAGAAATTTACAAATCATTAAATACTAAAACATTGCTATATGAGACCATGTGTTTAAAATAAATGTGTATATATATTGTTTTTATGACTTTAAAAAACAGATTATATTATAATCAGCTCATCTTGTTGTTACTGATGAAATCATCTCCCAAAAGTCTGAAAAATTAAGTAATTTAATACATTTATCCTGAAATAATTATAAACATTTGTAAGAAATGTTAATGGTAATAGTTGATTCTTCATAAAGGAATTGGTTTAGTACTTGGAAATAAAATTGAGAAAAATTGAAGAGAATAAAATAAAGCACACTTGAAGAGACCGGAGTCCACAATGAATCAGAAATGAGACGTAAGATTGTGCTAATTCCTTTATTCTCTATGCGGCAGGTGTGAGATTTCTGATGTTACTTGGCTAAATGCACATTTAATTTTTGGACCTAGTAGAATAGAAAAACACATGTAAATCACCAAAATATTTATGAGTTTTCAGGTCTGCTTTATTACTTGTTTATGAAAACAATAGATGCCTGAATAATGCGATTGTTGGAGAGCATCCTTTACCTTACCGGAGATGTAACACTAGAAGGAAAAAACTCAATCCCCTGCAGTTGGAGGAGGGAAATATGCATGTAATAATAAATTACGGTGTCATGTACCGTGGCGTAGCAGCATGCCATGATCCCTGGCCACTGAAAGCGACCCAGGTTCGATCCCACCCATGGGGTACGAATTTTAAGTCCCGGGTATAGGACCGGTGCCTGCTCAGTATCATGAGGAAAGTGAGGAGCTTACGCTAGGTAAGTGGCCCTGGTCACGAAAACCAACTTTCCATTTGCTGACCAAATCTCTTCCCCGTATCAGTTGGATGATCACCCACCTCTACCGTGCATATGTGGGCATGAGGCCGGCAGTCGGGTTGGTAGGCCTTGGCACTCTTAGGGCTGTCACGCCAGCATTTATTATTGATGATGATTATTATTAAATTATAGTACAGTGTTAAACTCTTGTATTATAAGGTAAATATATTACAGTACTTTAAAATTATTCACCGGTTTGCTGGGAGATGTATTCCAGCCTGTAACCGATCTTGATTTATATTCCACTGTACATATTTTACATCAAACTAACTTTTCCTGTTTTCAAAAGTTCAGTAAGTTTTAGTTGACACACTGATGCGCTATGTTTCTCTCCACACATTGATTGCAGCAAGATTGAGGAGATGAATGCTATTTGATTCATTTGCATTTCCATCCATAGAATCACATTGTTTAAATGAGTTATCACTTCATTAACATTCAGAATGTTTTCTTCCACCTCCACGTCATTTTCACTACTAACATCTTCACCATCATCTTGCCCACGTCGGTGCCATACATGTAGCATGTTGCTTCACATTCAAGAGGGCACAAGTTTGAATCTGTCAGGGTGAGTTACCTGGATAAGGTTTTTTCCAGCATTTTCCCTTATACTGAAAGACAGTGACAGATAATTCTAAGCTCCATGGACCCTGGGCTCATTTGAGCATCATTTCATCATTAAATTCATTGTACATGTTTAGGCTTTCACGGCTGGCGTTAATCCAATGGAATGTTGTTTCTGGGGTTGAAGGTCATGGTGTAGACGAAAACATATCTGTTGTTTTGCACGTAACTCCTTCGGGCATCTTCAGAGATTCTAAGTCTTGTCTGTTCACAACTAGACTGGCATTTAGTTGAGCTAGACCACAGCCTTCAACCCCAGAAACAACATTTTATTGGATTAAATTCATTGTCCAATATGACTTAACATTGCAGGATATATATTTTAAAAAAAGATCCTCTTGTTCATTGTTATTCTTACTATGGACAGCTTTAAGCAAATTGCATCAGCTTCATATGCTACTCAGATAATATACTTGTTCGAAAAGCGCTGCAGTCCTTGCAGAAAAATGTCCACACAATTATTTACCCACTGAACTAGTTGTGCAAACTTGTTCATATTAATGCAAGGATAATTGCAGATATTATAAATAAATTTATTCAAATTGTTCAATACCAGCCGGGGTAGCACAGTGGTTTTGCTCACAGCTCCTGTGCAAAGGGTCCCGAGTTCGGTTCCCAGATCTGGGGTTGTCAATTTTAAGTCGACCCTATCCATGCCTTCACCTCTGTCTAGCACATGTGAAGTGTCCCCTATGCCCAATGTGGTTCAGAGTCCATGGTATAAGCTGTAGGTCCTTTCGCCTCACTGTCATCTTCATCACCCTTCCATTGGAGATAATGGACACCGTCCTCTGGGTGCCTCCACCTGAGAAATGGGATCGGTCATCATGTGTGAAATGAAATGTGTAGTGTTTAACACCCGCTTTTACTACATACGGCACCGCAGGCTGTGGTCATGTGGTGGGGCGAGGTTACCCCTAAGGCCAAGGTTGCCATGTGGGGTATGTTGGAACACACACATACCAGAAAGACTCTTCACCGGGGACGTTTAGAACAAATGTGCTTTTCTAAGCATTTTCTGTTTTAGTAGTTTTCCATTTAAAATGTAGTTATCTCACTATTCGATATAAGGACGAGTTACTGCCCTTAATGTTAATGCTTTCTCTTAAGATAAGTAAGTAATTTAGCTATTATAGGAACACCTTTTTCCTTAACATAAAAATTTGTAGTCCTTCTAACAACACGTTTGTCAAAGTCATCTAATCTATTGCTTGTTTCAGAACACTGTGCTTTTACCTGGAGTTCCAAAGATGTGCTCTGATTTACATTTTTGCATTCTTTAACAATTCTTTTCACTATCCAAGTCATATAAATTTAAAAGTAAATTTTCACTCCTAGCCATCATTTAGCCATTCAAATGGTTTACCTCATCTTGCTAAAACAGAAGCCAATATAAAGACGATATTCTTGTCTCTGGCATAACGAAAGTGGTTTTACTGTCACTGATTAGATTTAAGAATTTCATGAACTCCTTCCAGATTTGTCTTTTAACTCAGCCATTTTTACTCGATGTGGTTCTTGGTTAAAGGCTGTGTTAGAACATTTCAATGAAGTAAAACCAGTGTCATACTGCTTAGATGCAAGTAGCATTGCCACTGCACAGGAATGTTTTACTAATATTGGTATCCAAGATAAGATAGAGTACATCCATATCTGTTTATAGAAAATACCTGCTATTATAACACAGTAGGAGGCTCGAAATAATACCTTGAAACATTCACTTTCTTTGATATACGAAATTTCAGTATTGTTGTTTTCAGAGACTCACAGTATTGTTAAAACTGTCTTTGAGAAGCTCAGTAAAGTATTAATGAAAATCACTGATTACGAAATACTGTGTAACATTTCTAAAAAACTTTCTGGTACAGGAACGCACATCAAAGAGGAATTCACTCAACAACTGTTGCACTTTTCACATGTTCCAGTAACATCATGCAACATTGAGAGATGCTTTGATAGTCAACATGAAAAATTCAATGCCATGGCCAGGATTTGAATGATGAAGTACTTAAAATAGTAAGTCGCCACAAACGGTGTATCTCAAATGCGAGGGCCCCTAGTGGTTTACCGGGGAATTTATGAGTCATGGAGAATTTAATGTCAGGACGGCACGTTGGCCATGTTAGCTCAATGGGTTAGAGCAACTGGGCGGAAACCAGGAGATCCGTGGTTCAAATCCCGGCTATGGCATTGAATTTTTCATGTTGGTTCTATCAAAGATCTTAGCCTATATACGGCTAGTGTGAAGAAATGATTAATTTCCATCAATTAACTAAAATTGAGAGATGCTTTTCACTGTATATCTTCACTAACAAATGCAGGAGTCTCACACAAAAAAATCTCAAGATAACCTTCCTTGTGTACTGCAAGAAGCTTATGTAACATAAGAATTCTACAAAACAATATGTTTATGATTAAATAATTTTTTATTTACCCATTTTTGTTGCTTATTTCACCATTTGATTGTGCTTACAAATCTGGGCTCTAATCATTAGTATATTCATTCATTCATTTATTATCTGCTTAAAAGAATACAAAACGTATTCAAAGCACCATCAAGTTAAATATGTGCAACCAGAAAAATCACACAGTTTAATATCTACGAGGGCTATCCAGAAAGTAGATTACGTTTTCGTCTGTTTCCGCTAGGGGCGGGGCTAGCGCGGCCATCTTGGGGTCAGAGCGTTGCGCAGCTCAGTCGGCATCTAGCCGTGCTAGTGAGAGGTTCGTGCTGTGCTCCGTTCAGATACTGTGACGGTTTGAAATGTCTGCGTTAATTGAAAATCCCGCGAGCTGCGAGGTGCGTGCAGTAATAAGGTTTCTGACTGCAAAAAACTGTAAACCGATAGAAATCTATCGGCAGCTTTGTGAAGTGTATGGGGACAACATTATCACTGAAGGTGGAGTGCGTCAGTGGGTCATCAGATTTAAAAATGGCCAAACCAATGTTCACGACGAAGATCGAAGTGGGAGACCCAGCATAGTGACTGCCGAACTTGTCGAAAAAGTCGATGCTAAAGTCCGTGAAAATCGAAGGTTCACAATAACGGAACTTTCTTTGAGTTTTCCACAAATTTCGCGAAGTTTGTTGCACGAAATCATCAGCGAAAAGCTTGGTGACCACAAGTTTTGTGCAAGATGGATTCCAAAAATCTTGACAGAGGACCACAAAAATCAGTGAATGGCTGCAGCGTTGAACTTTTTGGACGTTTACCATAAGGATGGTGACTCTTTACTCGATCGCATCATTACTGGTGACGAAACATGGGTGAAACACGTGAACTGTGAAACGAAATTGCAATCAATGCAGTGGGGGCACACAAGTTCTCCCCAAAAACCCAAGAAATGCATGCAAACAATGTCGGCAAGGAAGATGATGGCGACTGTTTTTTGGGACAGAAAAGGTGTGATTTTGGTGGACTTCCTGGAAAGAGGCACTACAATAAACTCTCAAAGGTATTGCCAAACTCTCCAAAAACTCAGAAGAGCCATTCAAAACAAGCGCAGAGGAATGTTGAGCTCTAAGATCTTGTTGATTCACGACAGCGCCCGGCCCCTCACGGCAAATTTCACTCGTGAAGTTCTTGAATCTTTTAAGTGGGAGTTGTTTTCTCATCCGCCGTACAGTCCCGACCTGGCACCGAGCGACTTCCACCTATTCCCAGCAATGAAGAAGTGGCTGGCTATGCAGCGTTTTGATGACGACGCACAGCTGCAAGAAGAGGTAACGAAGTGGTTGAAGGCGCAGGCGGCCGAATTTTTCGACGAAGGAATTTCCAAGCTCGTACATCGCTACGATAAATGCCTTAATTTGAATGGTGACTATGTCGAAAAGTAGTATTTGAGTGTGGCTTTCATCTGTATATAATAAAATTTGTTTCCTATACTTTGTTTACTTTTTATTCCAAAACGTAATCTACTTTCTGGATATCCCTCGTACATAAACAAGTTCTAAAATAACCTAATTGCAATAATAAATCATAAACTATACACTATTACATTTATATCATACAAATACTATTTATTTAGTCAATATTATCTGAGATATTCGTCAATTGAATGATAGCAACCTTCCGTACAATATTTCTTTAATTTTTTTCTTGAATATTTTAAGACTCTGAATATTTTTCAGATAGGTAGGGAGTTTATCCCCCCCCCCCCAGGAGGATGAGGAGAGAGAAGACAGAGGGCATCTATCCCTAAGGAGCCACGACAGCAGAAGGCAGGTCCTTACAGTGTACCATTTGGAAACTGGCAAGTCAGTAAAGCCAACATCCCAGCCATGGTTGGTTACCAACACGCTCCATATGGCAACCTTGAACTTTGTGGTAACCTTGCCCCACCACATGATGTCTGAACCCATTTCTCAGGTGGAAGCACCCAGAGTGCAGTGTCCATTACCTCCACTGAAAAAACCCATGGGTCAGGTAGGTTGGCCACGGGAATCTAACTCGAGCCTCCTCTATGCCTGAGCCATACCGCTCAGTTTTCCTGTAGGAAAAATGTATGTACCATTTAAATATACAGTTTGTCTCATATTTTGTCATAGTATTGGTGCTTTTTGGCAAGTGTTCTCTATGAAAAAGTCATTTGGAATAAAGAGGACTCAGAGGCTATTCCTGGAAAATTTAAGATAACACATTTAGTTTGTCATAAAAATAATTTTAACCAAAATTGTTTGGCATTTTTGAGAAAATAGAAGATAGTGAAAACGTCTATGGAAAGGATATTTGGTGAATTTTCTTGAAAGTCTTTATATCACATTTTTACATGACACTGAACTTAAATACCAAGTTCAGTATTTAACGACTCTTCATTCTTGACCATTTTCCAGATTCAGATATCCTTAGAACATGTCAAAATGTTTGGATCGAATACAATACTTACTAAACAAAGGAGAAAAAGGGAGGAGGTGACATCTCAGTACAGTCATAATGATAGTATCAGATTTGGAAATTACACTATGCAGTGAAAAGTTTCAAATCCTTTTTTATACCATGACATGTACAGTCAGAAATGTCATGTGAAACAGTTTAATAGTAATTTCAAAGCAACAACAATGAAGGGTCATTACCTTTTATTATTTTATATCAGAGCTTCATATGGTAAGTACTTACTGTAAATTATATGATAAAACTGTCCAAACACTTCTAAGTTCACAACAATAGGAAAGCAACATAAAATTCACTACCATGGCCTTCTGTACAAATGTTAACAACTGCAGATTACACTAACCCTTTTGATAGGGAGGGCACTGCATTTCATTTTCCTTTGTTTAAAGCAAATGCATCTGCACTTTGGTGAAACAAAACCTTTAATATCAGTGATTTACATGGAGTGTTACTTGTGAAAAGAAAAACAAAATGTTGTGATTATAACCTATTTTGAGATTTCTTGTAGAATACTACCAAGAGGCTATTTGTTTTGTAGGTTATTTAACACTATGCCAGAGGAAAACAACAAGTCTTCTACCACACACCTGTTATCAGGTACAAATTATATTTCTAATAGCTTAAGGTTAGTGTGTGATGAATCAAAGTCATGTGTTGGTGAGGTTATTAGCATGTGACTGAAAGACCTTGATCTGGCAACAGAACTTGTTTGACAAGTTGCTTCTTGTGGAAGAGGAGCACCAGCATCCAAAGCTTCTACCTGCCAGTAGAGCATTAAGCTAAAACTCAAGGTAACAACTCACTTTTATACTGATATATGTTTTAGTAAAAGCTGTTCAATTGCTTATACAAAGGTTTGCAGATATTTCATTAATTTTTAAAAGTACAGTTATTCTCTTCCAATTATTGTGTTATGTAATAACATTATAGCCACAACTATATGAAACTAACATGTTATGAACCTTAAACATAAATTAATTTTTCCACTCAGCTTGTAATTTGATGCCACTGAAGGAAAGAGTTACTAGAACACCTGCCAAAATACTTTAATAGAATGTTTTGTGTTTGAAAATATTTAGTGCCAGTTGGTAGTATATTATTAGATTGGGTGACCACTCCTTTATACTTGGCCTACTCTCATTATATAACAAAACTATCTTACTAAATTTTTGTTCCAAATATTGAAATTTCTAGTTATAACTATATTTACAGTAATTTCCTTGGCTGTTCAAAACCATTTTTTCTTAATTTTATACAAAATGCTAATAAGATTTATATGCTAAAGTTAGAATTTTTAAATATAAATGTCAAAAATAAGTTCATTGTCTGTTGCTTATAAAAAGATTTGAACACAATTTTATCTTTAAGTGATGAGTAGATCTAGGAAGTTGAGGAAAATCCTTTTAGTGTCTGAAGAAAAGGTCTAGCATAATATATTCTACTATAGGCCAGAACATGGAGGATTTTATTTGTCCTTTTTTGCCTTTATAATTATTTTTTAATTTAAAGGTCCTTTTTATAGCATTTTCGTTTTAATATAAAAATTATTTGTGGTTGGTTTATTGACACTCATCACTTACTTTTTCATATATTTATGAGAGACTAGTTTCAAAGGCCCTGGCCTCCATTTTCAATCTCTTCCCAATCTATTCTTTCGTTTTGTTTCACAGTTTTTTTACAACTTTAATTTCTTTTGACTGTCTGTTTTTCGTTCAACAGATTTTAGCGTAAATTCTAATTTGTTTTAACTAATCCGCACTCCTAAGACCGGCTACAGCAGGTAACAGGTAGAGGACCCTTAACACCAGCAGAGAACGTAGTAGACTCACAAAGTGGAATGGCTCAGGTGGTTTCATCTGTGGTGCGCATTCAGGAGGTCCAGGTTCGATTCCTCTAGCAACCTACCTGACCCATGAGTTTTTTGGGGGTCTTCCCAGTTAATTACATCCCCCGAATTTTCTCTCCCTCCATTATCATTTCACCTCATCTCATCCGCTGGTCTCTTTCAGAGTAGAAGAGTTGATGGGAGTCTTGGTGCTGTCTTCATTCCTTGTGATGGCCACCATGTCTCCTCTCACCTCATTCTTCCCCCCAGGAATGCCCCACTTGGGGTTTAGGTTCAATAAACCACAGGTATTTATGCGAAATCTAATAATCCTAATCCCAATAAACCCTCTCTAAATATCTCGTTATTTTTCTCCACAAGATTTCACATGTTTCAAGTATGCACCGCCCGCCTCGGTAGTGACTGCTTCATGTTCAAGAGGTCCCGAGTTTGAATCTCGTTTAGGATGAGTTACCTCTATAAGGTTTTTTCCCAGGGTTTTCCCTTATCATGATAGACGAATTTCGGGTAACTCTAAGCTCCATGGATTCTGGACTCATTTGACTCATTTCATTCATCCTCCGATATGACTTAACGTTGGAGGACAAACATTACAACAAAAAAAAGTTTGCACCAATGACATCTGCTGATGTGGAGAGAAGTTTTTCAATTCTGAATTTAGAGATGACTTGTGATATACTGCAGTGGCAACTGAAACAAGCTTTCTGTAACCTGAGGGTGGTTAAGCCAAGTACAATTTAAATATATCTATATCAGTTTCTTTCCTCAGAATGTCCATAGCTGTTGTTGAATCAGAAGAAGCATTTCTTTCATGTTGCTTTCTTTCTCTGTGTGTTACATATCACTATAATGTACTTTCAAACGTATTAATTAAATATCTAATTGAAAATTAATTGAATTAATTAATTTGCAGGTATCACTTCTTTAGGTCCTTTTTAGAATATTTTTAGGTCTTTTTAAAGGTTCCTTTTAGACAATTTATAGATCAACTTCCTAACCCTAGTGATGAATGAAAGCAAATAATATTTATGAAGCAACACAATATTACATTGTTGTATTCTATATTTTTCACTCAATTGTTCTTTATTTGTATGAATTTCTAGACTTTATTCTTGCTAAAGATATTCATCAAAAGATGCATTAGGATGGCATACAGATACAGTGGCCATGATGTCATTGCTCAAGCATTGACAACTTCCACAGCATGCTATTGCGGAAAATACCAACATTTAAGTACAAACCAGCAATGCTGTACAGAAACTGTAGTATTGCCATGGTTATGATTCTTCTTTTTCTTCTTTTCAAGATATTCTCAGGAAACAAGCCACATGAAAAGACGATTGGAAATTGTCTTTTAGATTTCTAATCATCTTTGCATCTGGCTTGTTTCCTGAGAATATCTTGAAAATATTCGTTGCCAGGAAAGATTCAGGTCTTTTTTCTTCTTATTATTTATGATCATCACTATTATCACTGCCCACCTCGGTAGTGTAGATGGTAGCGAGTCTGCCTCACATTCAAGAGGTCCCGAGTTCTAACCTTGGTCACGCTGAGTTACCTGGATAACGTTTTTTCCAGAATTTTTCCTTATCCTGAAAGGCGAATGTCGAGTAACTCTAATCTCTATGGACCCTGGGCTTATTTGAACATTTCATTCATCATCCAATATAACCTAACTTTGGAGGACATAAATTAAAAAAATAAATCATTTTGCTTCTTCATTCTTCCTCTCAATAATAATAAAGCTTACTGTGCACTATTCCCATTAGAGTATCACTAGGAAACCAGGAGATCCGTGGTTCAAATCCCAGCCATGACATTGAATTTTTCATGTTGACTGTATCCATAAAACAAAATGTGTTGATAACATTTCTCTGTATTCACGTATATCACAGCTCTGCAGTTGGCAACAACTTGTTTCCCTGACGTCATTCAATAGTAACATAGCTGTACGCCATCCTAATGCATCTTTACCATCAAAACTACATGAATCTGGAAAAGTCTTATATTTTAAGGTTGCCCTTTCTTTAAATAAGGATAGAGCAGTCAGTCGTGTGACTTAAGTTGCTTGTTATTGGCTCAGTTATCTTGATTAACATCAAGTACAGTAGATAGTCAACATGAAAAATTCAATGCCATGGCCGGGATTTGAACCACGGATCTCCTGGTTTCCGTCCAGTCACTCTTACCCTTTGAGCTACCATGGCCAATGAGCCATTCTGACATTAAATTCTCCATTTGACATAATGTCAGGACGGCTCGTTGGCCATGGTAATTCAAAGGGTAAGAGCAACTGGACGGAAACCAGGAGATCCGTGGTTCAAATCCCGGCCATGGCATTGAAATTTTCATGTTGACGCTATCAAAAACCTTAGCCTATATACGGCTAGTGTGGAGAAATGATTAATTTCCATCAATTAATTAAAATGAAGTAGAGTAAGTCATTTTGGATTTTTAAGTACATTTTATTAAAGTTAAATCATTGAAAACTCTTGTTCCAGATAACATGGGCAGCGGAGGAAATGAGAGTATCTTAAATGGATTCTTCTGGTTACTGGTGCTTTTCTTCATCTCGTGGTTGGTTGCATGTTTCTGCTTCATACCCTACGTGGTGCTCAGTGTGTTCACGCCATGCATTGGTGGTCTCAAGGACGTTTCAGAGTTGTTTCTAGCGGGGATAATGTTCCCCCACAAGTGTTCAGACAATATGGTCCACAGAAGATCTTACAAGTCTATTTAACATCATTTACCTCTGCCTTTATGTGCCAATACCACCTCAACTTTTATATTTAATGTTATTTCATTATATTCTTTATTTTTACAATGTTACTTTTCCAGAATATGCTTAAAAGAATAAATATAGCTCATAATCCATAAACATGAGTTGCAAAATCTGCTTTCCCTTGCATTCCATTTACTCCCAGTGGTGAGGCATGACTTCAAAGTGACAGAAACTCCAAATAATAATTTTAATTAAAATAAGAGAATAATGACTCAAAGAACTAAGGCTACTCTTTAGTACTCTTTCTATTGTACAGTCACACATAGGTCCAGTAGCGAGGTGTGACTTTCAAAGTGAGGGAAGCTTCAAATTATAATAGTCATTAAAATAAGAGAGAATAATGACTCAAAGAAATAAGACTACTCTTTAATACTCTTTCTATTGTACAGTCACACGTAGGTCCAGTAGAAGCGAGGGAATCTCCAAATAAGTCATTAAAATAAGAGAGAATAATGACTCAAAGAACTAAAGCTACTCTTTAGTATTCTTTCTATTGTACAGTCACACGTAGGTCCAGTATCGAGGTGTGACTTTCAAAGTGAGGGAAGCTCCAAATAATAATTTTCATTAAAATAAGAGAGAAAAATGACTCAAAGAACTAAAGCTACTCTTTAGTATTCTTTCTATTGTACAGTCACACGTAGGTCCAGTAGCGAGGCATGACTTTCAAAGTGAGGGAAGCTCCATATAATAATTTTCATTAAAATAAGAGAGAATAATGACTCAAAGAACTAAAGCTACTCTTTAGTATTCTTTCTATTGTACAGTCACACGTAGGTCCAGTATCGAGGTGTGACTTTCAAAGTGAGGGAAGCTCCAAATAATAATTTTCATTAAAATAAGAGAGAATAATGACTCAAAGAACTAAGACTACTCTTTAGTACTCTTTCTATTGTACAGTCACACGTAGGTCCAGCAGCGAGGTGTGATCTAAGCAACTGTTGAATTGTCCGCAGCACTGCCAATGCAATGACCCAGAAGTTTCTTAAATAGGCCAATCATTTTTCATTTTTAAACAGATCAGACTCATCTAAAATTTAATAGTCCTAACTTTATTAAATCAAACTTGATATCAGGTACAGAATGCAACTAGAAAGTATATAAACATATTGTGTTACTGGAGTCTATAAAAATAATATATACTTGAAAATTAAATGTAAACCTAAAAAATAGGTAATGCAATTATTCCATGTATAGCACATAAGCATATGGAACAAGCTAACTACCTTCTGCACACCAATGAGATTAGCTTGAAGTAAAGGGATGAAAGAGATTTGATAATTTGTAAAACATATACGAAAATAGTAGTCAAGTAAGTTTACATCAGATATACTTGTGGTACATACTAAATGCTAAGAAACTGCTTGTCTTGTTACTGCAAATGTTAAAATTTCTTCATAACACTGAATTACTTTCCTTGTTTCAAATAAGCTTGTCTTGTTTCTCTTAATACTGATGTGATCTAATCACCTCTCATTGGCTGCTGTTGTGCAGTAAAAATGAGTTGAAGACAACTGTCAAATTTATTAAATTTTAGATGAGTCGCATTTTTTACACATCTGCTTCACTTTCGTACCTATTTTGAGGACATGTTTCGCAAATCTTCGTTTGCATCTACGGCTCTTGTGCGACTGACGCTAGATCCAGCGGTGTGGGTAATTCTGGGGTTGTTGCTGCCATCTGTTGATTTAGTGATGAACTGAAATGTGGGATTCTCTTCTAGCGGGATTTCAAAGTTCATTAGTTGGTTTTTATGTTTTTCTATGTATATCCTCTCCCATATGACGAGTTCACTATGTTTTTGTACGTATTTTAGTAATTCTGTGCTATCTGCAATTTCATGATTTTCAGACCAGAAATGAGCTGCTATTGCGGACTTATCAATATTTTTGTATCTTAAGTGCCTGAAGTGTTCTTTCTTTCTAGTGCCTATGTTCCTTTTTGTCCTTCCTATGTAAATTTTTCACAGTCTTTACACTTAATTTTGTAAATGCCTGACTTTTCCTCTGGTTTTATCTTATCAGTATTATTACTGTGAAGTAGGTTTTTAATGTTGTAATTGTTTTTTGGTGCCAATGTTATATTGTATTTCTTGAATATTTTTTGGAACTTTTTTGTGGCCCAGGGGTGGTAAGTAATTTACAAAATTAAGTGTAAAGACTGTGAAAAAATTTACATAGGAAGGACAAAAAGGAACATAGGCACTAGAAAGAAAGAACACTTCAGGCACTTAAGATACAAAAATATTGATAAGTCCGCAATAGCAGCTCATTTCTGGTCTGAAAATCATGAAATTGAAGATAGCACAGAATTACTAAAATACGTACAAAAACATAGTGAACTCGTCATATGGGAGAGGATATACATACAAAAACATAAAAACCAACTAATGAACTTTGAAATCCCGCTAGAAGAGAATCCCACATTTCAGTTCATCACTAAATCAACAGATGGCAGCAACAACCCCAGAATTACCCACACCGCTGGATCTAGCGTCAGTCGCACAAGAGCCGTAGATGCAAACGAAGATTTGCGAAACATGTCCTCAAAATAGGTACGAAAGTGAAGCAGATGTGTAAAAAATGCGACTCATCTAAAATTTAATAATTTTTCGCTTCACTGTGGTGTTCCAATACAGTTGAATCTCGATATGTCAAATTTATATTTTCATAACAGTTTGAATTAAATATATTTCATAACAGAATGCATTTACATAGAAAATGAAGCTAGCTACAGTGAAGCAATAAATATTACACAAATATAAATAAACTACGTTGTCAAGGATTCCGGTTACCATGTTCTTATGGTTTTTCAGTATTACCAAAATCTGAAAACGAAACAAACCTAATCACACTGCGTAATGGATTTTGAAATACCAGCGGTCGATTGTTTTAATTTATGTACTGAAGATACAATCTGTTTGTGAAATCGTTCTCCATTAGAAAGAAGAATTAACACCAATTTCTTAGAATAAGTGAAGCCTTTGTTACAAATATTTATATTTGTGTAATAAGACATGCATTTATCGGTAGTTGTAACATAGTTGTTCGTATTACTAAACTTGCTTTGTCATTACATCACCATTCAACATCCGAATTGCATATGGTGTGAAAGTACGCCTACAGCACCAAAAGCATTAGTCAATTTAGCGAAACGGGCAAGGCAAATGTATGCAGATAGATACATGTCAGCGGGACAAGTTATTTGAAACAAAGATTAGAACTGTATATACGAGGGTGGTCTGAAAAGTTTCCGACCTCAACATGAAGATGGCAGCACTTGTAAATAAAAGCTAGTGAATTTCGTTGTTCATCTGTTGACAGTTACCAAAGTTTCAGCCATTTTGGATGCTCAGTTGTTATGTAATAGTCGTTTGATTGTGTTGATGTGAGTGTTGTTATGAAAATGGACAAAATCGAGTATTGAGCTGTCATTAAATATTTGTTTTTGAAAGACAATGCGCCTACACAAATCAAAGATGAGTTGGAATCTGTGTATGGGGACTCTGTACCATCATTTACCACAGTGAAATTTTGGGCAGTTGAATTTAAACGTGGCTGTAAGAGCTTGGGAGACGAACGTTCGGGAGTCCAAAAACTGCAACTACCGACGAAAACATCGCCAAAGTTCACCAAATGGTGTTAGACGACTGTCGAATTAAAGTGAGAGAGATAGCAGAGGCTATGAACATGTCAAAAGAACGTGTTTGTCACATATTAAATCAACATTAAGACATGAGAAAGCGGTCCACGCATTGGGTGCCGCGTTTGCTCACGTTAAGCCAAAAACGTGTACGAATGAACATTTCCATGCTCTGTTGGCGCAGTTTAGGCACAATAAGTCCGAGTTTTGACACTGATTAATTATGTAGGTGAAACTTGGATATACCATTATACGCCCGAAACAAAAATACAGTCCAAACAGTGCACTGGAAAGGGGGAACCAGCTTCAGAAAAAGCAAAAACTGTTTTTCTCAGCTGGGAAAGTGATAGCGACTGTTTTTTGGGATAGTCATGGAGTTATTTTAATGGATTATCTTAAAAAAGGAAAAACCATTACAGGAGCAGACTACACATCATTACTTGACAAGCTGTAGATAGAACTTGCGGAAAAATGGCCACATTCGCACAAAAAGAAAATCCTGTTTCACCAAGACAATGCAGCGTCTCACACCTCAGTGGTTGCAATGGCGAAAATCCACGAATTACGATTTGAACTGCTTGTCTCACCAGATCTAGCCCCAGGCGACCTTTTTGTCCCCTCATCTGAAAATTACGCTCGGAGGACAGAGATTTTTGTCAAATGAAGAGGCAATCACCTTCGTGAACAATTATTTTGCAGAGCAAAATGCCAATTACTATTTGGACGGGTTACAGAGATGGGAGCATCGCTGGGAAAAGTGTGTAGAGTTACAAGGAGACTATGTTGAAAAACGCCAAGTACTATTTGGACGGGTTACAGAGATGGGAAAATCGCTGGGAGAAGTGTGTAGAGTTACAAGGAGACTATGTTGAAAAATGCTGAGTACTATTTGGATGGGTTACAGAGATGGGAGCATCACTGGGAAAAGTGTGTAGAGTTACAAGGAGACTATGTTAAAAAACGCTGAGTACTATTTGGACGGGTTACAGAGATGGGAGCATCGCTGGGAGACATGTGTAGAGTTACAAGGAGACTATGTTGAAAAATAAAATTTCATGTATCTCTATTAGGTCGGAAACTTTTCAGATCACTCTCATAAATAATACTATTTAAATGAATCCAAAATAAATATTCATACCATATTTAATACAGTCAAATTCTGCTCTGTGTTCATTTTTATGTGAAAATAAAGAACCTTATGTCTAGAAAACTTTTACATAAAAGTCTTCAAAGAACACATTACTTTGGCTCCATAGAACAAATGAAATGACATAATACAAAAGAGAAGCCTACAGACAAAAACTCAGGTGTGTAGCAGATATACTGCAAGGGCTTTAACAACTTTTATACTGGCAAAACTAAAAGAAATTTGAACATTAAGCTTAAAGAGCAATCTATCACACCATTTAATTAGTTTAATAATTTAATTTCTGGATTAATTTATTTCGTGGCAGATCATTTTTGGTCATTTAACCATGAGATAAATCCAGAAGTAAAATTTTTAGAACAATTAAATGATCTGATAGATTTAACATTTTGGGAAAAAATATTTATTTAAAAACATAGAAATTGTATAATTAGTTTTGAAATACCACCAACTGATTGTCTTTTAAGTTTGTTTCATTTTCAGAGTTTGGTAATACAGGCCAATATTGTGACAGCTATAGAATAAAAAGAAGTATTTCAGAAAGTGGAGTGCCATTGTTACTAAAATTAGGCAAGTGAGTCAACCTTGTATATACTTTTCTCCACTTACAAGTTTTTTATGAAGACTAGTTTCTGGGGACTTCTCCCCTATCGTCAGTTCTGTGGTTGACTGATGATGCATCCGGTGTCTGCATCTGGCTTGGTGTCGTGCTGCCATCTAACGTCCTGGTAAGTTTGATGACGTCATCTACCGCGGGAATTTCAAAATTCATCAAGAGGTCCTGTTTTTTCGTAATAAATATGTTTTCCCAAATCTGTAGTTCCAGAGGTTTCTTTGCCTGTTTGATCAGTTCTATTTCTTGTTTTATGTTGTGATTCTCATACCAAAAGTGATGTGCTACGGCCGACTTGTCCATTTGTTTGAATTTAATATTTCTGAAGTGTTCTTTCATTCTTGTTCCTAGATTCCTTTTGGTCTTACCAATGTATATCTTGTCACAATCCTGGCAACTCATTTGGTAAATGCCTGATAAGTGAGTTTTCGGTGTGCTATTTTTTAGAGGGTGGTTTAGTAAGTTGCGGATGTTGTGTTTGTTTTGAGGGGCTAATTTTATGTTGAAGCTCTTAAATATCTTTTCAAATTTTTTGAAGTATTTTGGATGAAATGTAAATTTTCCATATCTGGTGTTTGGGTTTTCTAGTTTTTTTAACGTAGTAATGTCCCTTAAGTTTTTGTTTCTTTTGTGTCTGTAGATCAGTTTTTTGATGAAATTTGTGTTATAGTTGTTCAGTTTGGCAACCTGGTGTATGTGAGCGTACTCCTGTTCATATTCTGCTTTTGTTAGCGGAATGTTGATTAATCTGCGAACTAAACTATGGAATACTGCATATTGATGTTGTACTGGGTTGAATGGGTTGCATTTAATGCAATTTAATTGCTTTTTGGTGCAATTAAAGAAAATACCGTAGTGCCACATAAGATGAAAAATAGCATAATTGTAAAGAACCCTAATTTGCCAAAGTTATACTGCCTACCTAAGATTCACAAGAAAGAAAACAGCATGCAACCCATTATTAACAATATAGACGGCCCGACTTACAAACTGGCAAAATGGTTGGTGGAAGAATTTGACAAGTTTGAAAAGTTTGAATCTCTAAGCATAAACAATTCATTTGATTTAGTAAAGAAAATTGAAAACACAATTATAAAAACTGAAGAGGTGATGGTGTCCTTTGATATCAGATCTCTATTTACGAGCATACCAGTAGAAAAAATTCCAAAATTGATGAAAGGCTGGTTATCCAAAAGCAACGTTGCAGATGATTAAATAGAGGAATACATCAAATTAACCACCCTATGTATATTGAACAAAACAGCTTCACGTTCTCCAGCAAGATCTTCCAACAAACAGCAGGCTTGGCCATGGGTAACCCTCTTTCACCATTACTAGCTAATCTGTTCATGAGTAATTTGGAAACACACATTACTAAAGCCTTTCCACATATTTTCAAATGTTGGCATAGATGTCGACGATTTGTTTGCGATAGTCCCTAGAAGACTAACCGAGGATGCTATAAAGATGCTAAACCTACAAGAAAAATCCATAGTTTTCACCATTGAAGTAGAGCAGGATGAATGGCTGCCTTTTCTAGATTTGAAAATTATTAGAACACCAACAGGATTACAATTTGGAATATACTGAAAAGCAACACATGTTGACAATTACATTAAATGCAACCCATTCAACCCAGTACAACATCAATATGCAGTATTCCATAGTTTAGTTCACAGATTAATCAACATTCCGCTAACAAAAACAGAATATGAACAGGAGTACGCTCACATACACTAGGTTGCCGAACTGAACAACTATAACACAAATTTCATCAAAAAACTGATCTACAGACACAAAAGAAACAAAAACTTAAGGGAAATTACTACGTTTAAAAAACTAGAAAACCCAAACACCAGATATGGAAAATTTACATTTCATCCAAAATACTTCAAAAAATTTGAAAAGATATTTAAGAGCTTCAACATAAAATTAGCCCCTCAAAACAAACACAACATCCGCAACTTTCTAAACCACCCTCTAAAAAATAGCACACCGAAAACTCAATTATCAGGCATTTACCAAATGAGTTGCCAGGATTGTGACAAGATATACATTGGTAAGACCAAAAGGAATCTAGGAACAAGAATGAAAGAACACTTCAGAAATATTAAATTCAAACAAATGGACAAGTCGGCCGTAGCACATCACTTTTGGTATGAGAATCACAACATAAAACAAGAAATAGAACTGATCAAACAGGCAAAGAAACCTCTGGAACTACAGATTTGGGAAAACATATTTATTACGAAAAAACAGGACTTCTTGATGAATTTTGAAATTCCCGCGGTAGATGACGTCATCAAACTTACCAGGACGTTAGATGGCAGCACAACACCAAGCCAGATGCAGACACCGAATGCATCATCAGTCTACCACAGAGCTGACGATAGGGGAGAAGTCCCCAGAAACTAGTCTTCATAAAAAACTTGTAAGTGGAGAAAAGTATATACAAGGTTGACTCACTTGCCTAATTTTAGTAATTGTGACAGCTAGTGACTGTAACGCTGATAACAGAAGTGGAAATGATTAATGTAAACAAGCATTTATGAAACTGGTTTCAACACAATTCTTTGAAATTTTCATAAATTTCCTTAAAAGATATGTGAAGTTTTGTTACAAATAATTATACTTTCTGTAGGACACTATATGCTGTTCATGAAATTACACTCCTTCTGCAAGCAACAATTGAACACCACATTAAAAACAACAGAAGTATTGAAAAATTCAAACAAATATCTTGGAAATGCTTTATGCAAAAGAAGTTATTTGAAATAAATTCTGCGTTACGAGTTCTAAAATTACTCTTAAAATTTACCAGTTACATGAATTATACAAAATTACTTCCAAATGTAAAAGACTTCACAACACACTACTCCTAGAAATTTCAATATATATTTTGTATGTAAATATCTTTAATATATTGTACTTTAACATTCTTGCTACCAAGCAAGGCTGCTGTCATTTCCATGCCTGCAACATTTACTAAAAATACGAGGGTAATCCCAAAACTAAGGTCTCCAAAGCGCTGGGGTCACAGGAAAATTGTTTGCATTGATGTTGGCCATACTGCTTCTTTCCTTCCCCCATCCACTCACTACAGACACCACTACATATACGCTGGGGCTCACAGTCTTGGCTTGGCAGCCAGTTCTAATGGAGCTCCCGTTAGTGACTACCGCCAGGTGCGATGTTTGCGCAGTTATTTGGTTTTTTAGTGCAAAAAGGGTTAAACCAACTGAAATTTATTCACAGTTAGTGCAAGTGTTTTGAAAGTCTTATATGGATGTCAAAAATGTCTGCAAGTGGTGCAGCTGGTCACACGGAAATTTACGACTAGGAAAGAAGCTGGAGACCGTCAATTCCCAACAAAACAAACACATGAGCTGTGCTTTGTTGTTCCTGAGATTTTTCGAAGCACCAATCACAGCACTTTGTAGAGTTGAAATTTCAGAAGGCGTGTGCCAGATGGGTCCCAAGAATGCTGACAGATCACAAAAGGCAAATGCGCTGAAAGATCCCACCAATTTCTTCAATGCTATGCTGATGAAAAGGACAACCTTTTGGATTGTTTGTGCCATGATCGTCATTTGTTTGTCGGGCGCATGAATATTTTACTTGGCGCCGGTTATGCGGCAAACTGGTCATGTGACTCGCCAGCGTGCAAGAAAGTAGTCTTTTTCCGGTTAGTTAGTCAGACATGTTTGAGACAAGAACATTGATGTGATGTGTTTCGTGGTGTGGCTGAGTGCAACGTTGTTGCAATGCAAAGACGTTTTTAGTTTATCTAAATGTTAAATGTATTGTCTTCTTTATGATTATTCATATAAGAAATGTAGCGTGTGCAATAAATTTATCCAGAGATATGAATACAGCTCTATCGAGTACAGTCCACAAAATCAGTTTCCTTGATTCTGCTAAAATCAAGTGGTCCTCCGAATTAAATAAATCACGACACGAACATTGGTCCTTCACGGGCGGATATTATTGTGCATCGCAACAGTTTCTTCTGCATGGATTCAGTGGGCCCCAGGACGCCAGGCATCGGGATCTACACAGCAGATTATCAGTATTTCATTCGCAACGACGCAGTAGCCTGCATCACAACACATTTCAGGTCAGAACATTCCTTTTCTTTCTTTCTCTCATTTAAGCAAGTCTCATAAACATTCAATATGGAGCAGGATTTGAAAGCTCTTGTCAAAAGAAGGGGTATAATTAAAAGAAAATTTACCTTTGTTCGAAAATTTCTTGATGAATTACCAGAACAGGTCAACATTTTCATATTGAGAGCTAATTTCGATAACTTAAGTGAAATTTGGGACAAATATGAAGCTATTCAGACCCAAATTGAATCTCTTGTGGAAGCGGAAACTGAATTAGATATGCATGCAGAACACGAGGAGGAAACAAGAAACAGTTACCTCGAATTGAAAGCTAGGTTAGCCGAATTAATGCAGGACCATGAACAGCAAGAAAATGGTTCTGGACATTCGCAGCACACAGTGCAGTCGCAATCGTCACAAGCAGCTAAAGCTATCAAACTGCCTGTGATACAATTACCTAAATTTGAGGGTGATGTCACTCATTTCAAACATTTCTATGACACATTTACAAGCTTAGTGGTAAACAACCAAGCTTTAGATGCTATTCAGAAATATCACTACTTACTTTCCTCTCTCAAGGGACAAGCTCATTCACTAATACAGAACATACCTGTCACTAGTGAAAATTTTGATGTAGCATGGGAGCTCATATGCTCACGCTATAACAATACAAGATTAATAGCTACAGCTCATATAAAAAATTTATTAGCACTACCAGTAATGCATAAGGAAACAGTAAATGAACTACGTACCTTGCTCAACCATTTTCAAAATAACTTGAATGCCATTGAAGCATTAAAACTTGAAGTGCCTTTGCATGAAATCATTTTAATGCAACTTCTCCTAGAACATTTGTCTGACACCACACACAGAGAATGGGAGAGTAAAATAGATTCTCAAAACTTCCTTTTTTTGAAGGATCTTATGCAATTTTTAGAAGCAAGAGCACACTCTTTTGAATTGCTTGCTAACACTGCATGTAACAAGACGGTAGTTAAGCCTAAGACTGACTTGCACTTTGCTAAGCCCAACAGCAGAGACAGTAAACTCTCTTACTTATCCACGAGTGATCGTGTATGTCCATTTTGTCAGTGCAATCACATGCTACATAATTGTGATGACTTCAAAAATCTTAATGTGCATAAGCGTTGGACTTTCATTAAATCCAAGCACCTTTGTGCCAATTGCTTTGCTCCTAATCACATATCAAGTAGATGTAATCGTGCCTCATACTGCAATTGTGGCTCATCCACTCACAGCAAGTTGCTTCATGATAGTAACAGAAAAAATGCTTCACGTGTAACTTCATCTAGTCCTGTAAATGATTCTACTAGAACAATTGACGCACCATCTAGCTACTGTTCTTTTAAATCAAAATCCACACAGCAGGTTTTGCTTGCCACCGCACTAGTGCAAGTGGAAGACAGATATGGCAATCTCATACAATGTAGAGCACTCCTCGACTCTGCCAGTCAATCCAATTTCATAACTGCAGATCTTGCGAAGCGCTTACAGCTTAACAAGGTGACAGCTAATACGCCTATCAATGGTATAAATGGCACCATTTCTACGGCCACACACCATGTTCAGGTCAATCTGAAATCTATGGTACATGATTTTAAGACTAAAATTGATTGTCTAGTACTTCCTTGTATAACAGGAAAACTACCTTCCACACATATCAATTTGTGCAACTGGAATATTCCTTCTAGCATTCCATTAGCAGATCCTAGGTTCAACATTCCTGATGAAGTTGAAATCCTAATCGGAAGTTCCTTATTCTTCGAGTTATTGCATGGGAAAACCTTAAAGAAACAAGGACATCCTATACTAGCCAGCACAGCCCTCGGTTGGATAATATCAGGCCCTATTCCAAGGTCATCATACAAGTACAAGGCTAAGTCTTCGCCTCAGCATAATTTCATCAGCACTGATAACCTTGACACACAGTTAAGACGTTTCTGGGATTTGGAAGAATTTCCTCAGCATGTTCTTACTAAGGAGGAAAAGGAGTGTGAAGAATATTATGTAAAAACAACCACTCGTAATGTCGATGGTAGCTTTACAGTTCGTCTACCCGTCAAGGAGGACAAAAATCGCTTAGTTGAATCTAGACAGCAAGCCATCAATCGCTTTATGCACTTAGAACGACGTCTTCAAAACGACATCACACTTAAAGATTACACTCAATTTCTCTCTGAATATGAATCCATGGGGCACATGAAGCAAGTGTCACCACCAAAGGAAGGCGAACCTTGTTACTATCTTCCGCATCATGCAGTTTTCAAACCTTCGTCTACTACTACTCGCACCAGAGTTGTATTTGATGCATCTGCGCAGTCATCTTCAGGACTATCCTTGAATGATGTGCTGAAGTTAGGTCCTATTATTCAGGATGACCTTATCTCCATAATTTTACGATTCAGAACTTATCGCTATGCATTCTCAGCTGACATTTCTAAGATGTACAGGCGAGTGAAAATGCATCCTGATGATCAAGATCTTCAAAGAATAGTATGGCGAGAAAACAAAGATGAACCTATCAAGGACTACGCTCTTACTACAGTCACATATGGTACCAAACCTGCATCCTTTTTGGCCATAAGGACTTTGCATCAACTAGCTTCAGAGGAAGAGGCTAAATATCCACTAGCTTCTCAAGCTATCCGTGAATCCTACGTAGATGATTGCTTATGTGGTCATAATGATCTACAGCAAGCTTTACATATTCAGAGGCAGCTACTTCAGATGTTAGACAGTGGTGGATTCCCACTTAGGAAATGGTGTTCTAATCATGAAGATATTTTAAAATCCATTCCACCGGAACACAGAGAGACACAACTTCCACTTTCATTGGATAGCAGTGAAAATGTGCATGCTCTTGGTCTCCTCTGGCATCCTGGAACAGATCAATTCCAGATACAAGACAATCCATCTCTTCAGGATAATCTAAATTCTAGCTACACCAAACGAAGCATACTTTCTGTCATATCATCTATTTTTGATCCTTTAGGCCTAGTGAGTCCTATTGTCATAAATGCCAAGATGTTTCTACAATCTCTTTGGTTGGAAAAACTCGGTTGGGATGAATTGATACCATCTCACCTCATCCAACAGTGGCTAAATTTCTGTGAGACATTGTCCATCATTCATGCTATACGTATTCCAAGACACGTCCTAATCACAGGTACATTAAGGGACATACAAATACATGGGTTTTGCGATGCCTCAGAAAAGGCTTATGGTTCCTGTATTTATCTTCGTTCTATGAACAGCTGCAATGAGGTGAAAACCAGACTTCTTTGCTCCAAATCCAAGGTTGCACCATTAAAGAAACAAACCATTCCTCGGCTCGAACTTTGTGGTGCTTTACTACTCGCTAAACTTTACAAGGTTATAGCTAACCTTAAGCTGCAGACTTCACAGAACTATCTATGGACGGACTCTATGATTGTTCTAGCATGGATTAAATCCAACCCACACAAATGGAAGACTTTTGTAGCCAACAGAGTTTCACAAATACAAGAGTTATCACAAACTGCTGCTTGGCGATATGTAGCTACTCAAAATAATCCAGCAGATCTCATTTCAAGAGGAGTTTCAACTGAACCTCTTGCCTCAAATGACTTGTGGTGGAAAGGTCCTGATTGGATCTCACAACCCTTTGCATCTTGGCCAGAACAACCCAAACGATTAGATATTCAAGATGCCACTGAGCAACGCACTACTGCATGCTTGATGGTCACTACAGAAAGTGATATCATTTCTCGTTTTTTAAAATTGTTACGCCTGCAGAGAGTGACAGCATACATGCTGAGATTTGCATTCAACTGTAGAAACAGCAACACGAGGCGGCAAGGTCCTCTCTCAGCACTTGAGCTTCAACAGTCATTGCACTGCTGCATTAAACTTGCTCAACAATCAGCTTATATCACAGAGTTAACAGAACTTAATGATAAAGGACACGTTCCTACTAAAAGCTCATTGAAATCTTTGCATCCATTTGTCGACAATGGAGGTTTACTCCGAGTAGGGGGAAGAATTGACAAGGCTGAAACTCCCTTCCAGTCAAGACATCAGCTCATCTTACCTCCTAAGCATCATCTTACCAAACTAATTATTGAAAGTGAACATGTTAAACTTTTGTATGCTTCCAATCAGCTACTTACCTCTTCTCTTCGACAACGGTATTGGATACCGAGAATAAGGGAAACTCTTAAGTCAGTCCTACACAAGTGCTTGCCGTGCTTCAAACTCAAGGCCAAGGGAGCTCAACAATTAATGGGCAATCTACCTAGCTACAGAGTGACTCCAGCGAGACCCTTCCTACGAGTTGCAGTTGATTACGCTGGTCCATTCTTCCTACGTTATGACTCGCCTCGCAGCAAGAGTCAGGTGAAGGCCTACATAGCTATCTTTGTCTGTTTATCCACAAAGGCAATTCACATTGAGTTGGTTTCAACAGTGACTTCTGATGCTTTTGTTGCTGCCTTACGAAGGTTTACAGCAGACGAGGATTGTGTAAAGAGATCCTAAGTGACAATGCCACAAATTTTGTAGGTGCTAACAACAAACTTAGAGAACTTAGGAATACTTTTGCAATCTCGCAAGCACCAAGAGATTGTACAAGACTATGCTTCATCTAATGAATGCACATGGCATTTTATACCACCCAGCTCACCCCACTTTGGAGGATTACATGAGGCTGCAGTGAAATCTATGAAATATCATCTTCGTAGAGTAATGGGTACACAAATACTGACCTATGAACAATTAACCACATTACTAATTCAAATTGAGGCTTGCTTGAATTCCCGTCCATTGCTACGCCTTACTGATGATCCTTCTGATACTTCCTACCTTTCTACAGGTCATTTCCTCATTGGAGAACCATTAACTTCCATACCAACACCTTGTTCTGACAATCTGAATCAGTTACAGAAATGG
This sequence comes from Mantis religiosa, assembly GCA_030765055.1. Lineage (NCBI taxonomy): Eukaryota > Metazoa > Arthropoda > Insecta > Mantodea > Mantidae > Mantis > Mantis religiosa. The sequence continues at coordinate 3,514,228 of CM060953.1, read as the reverse complement.
CAACAGCTCCAAGATCGTCTACAACATCTGTGGCGGCGGTGGTCAACCGACTATCTACATTCACTCCAGCAGAGGCAAAAGTGGTCCAGTTCCAGTGAAAATCTTAAGGCAGACACCATGGTCCTGCTAATGGAAGACAATTCATCTCCTCTGCATTGGGAACTCGGAATCATCACTGAGACTCATCCTGGTGGTGATGGTTTAGTGCGGGTAGCTACAGTGCGAACTTCTAAGGGTGAATATAGGCGTCCCATTGTGAAACTGTGTCCTCTGCCAGTTCAAGAACAACAGTGATATTTTTCAAAGTGTGCCTATGTTAAATTAAAAAACTGTTCAGTTTTTTGGGCCCCAGTATGTTTGCGCCATGATCGTCATTTGTTTGTCGGGCGCATGAATATTTTACTTGGCGCCGGTTATGCGGCAAACTGGTCATGTGACTCGCCAGCGTGCAAGAAAGTAGTCTTTTTCCGGTTAGTTAGTCAGACATGTTTGAGACAAGAACATTGATGTGATGTGTTTCGTGGTGTGGCTGAGTGCAACGTTGTTGCAATGCAAAGACGTTTTTAGTTTATCTAAATGTTAAATGTATTGTCTTCTTTATGATTATTCATATAAGAAATGTAGCGTGTGCAATAAATTTATCCAGAGATATGAGTACAGCTCTATCGAGTACAGTCCACAAAATCAGTTTCCTTGATTCTGCTAAAATCAAGTGGTCCTCCGAATTAAATTAATCACGACACGAACATGGATTCAATAGTCACAGGTGATGAAACTAGGGCTTTCCAGGTCAACTATCACTTGTTTCCCAAACTGAAAGATTCACTTGGCTGGAAGGTGCTTTAGTGACGATGACGAGGTGAAAGATGAGGTCCAACACTTCTTCAAGAGTATAGCAGTTGACTGGTATAACATGGGCATACAAAATCTGCCACAGCTTTTACAAAAATGCATCGATCGAAATGGTCATTATGGGAAAAATAGAAAAATGTTCAAGCTTAAATTCTATGTACCATTTGTTGAAAATAAATGTTTATTTAAATTTTAAAAAAATTGGAAACCTTCCTTTTGGTATTACCCTCATACACAGCTATTGTTGTTATAGGTTTGGCTTCTTCATCTTATCCTATCAACATTTCTTTGTACAGTTGGTAACATGTTTTGTCAATAGATAGCACTTTCACAGTTCTATTATTGTTGACAAAAACAAAGAATGCTGTGTTGATGTTACACACCACTTGTTGATGAAATGGCGCATAGAAAATACCAGCAATAAATATGAATAAACCATAAGCAGATAGCTTGAAGATAAAAGGAAACAATGCTCTATTATGTGCACTCTGTAAGTTTTAATGAATTAAATCACAAGTTACCATCAACAATACAGCCATTCAATAATTTTAGCATTATTTACATACTTCTAAATGGAAAACATATTTAGTTACAGTTTTTCTCCATTTCCTTTCTCACATTAAGATAACAATTATTAATGAAGAGACTTAACAATTAAAAAGCACTCAATTTTAAAAATATTCACTTGTAATGATAATGGCAAAAGTTAGGACTTTTAAGCAAATAAAAAGTCAAAATCGCAATGCATTGCGACTGTCTCACTTGCCCAAGGATTCACTACATAAATGTACGTAGTGTATAAAACTATAAACTTCTGTGACTTAAGATTAGTGTTTGTTCATGTTCCCTATAATCGCTGGTACAGATACAGGTAACCCAGTTCTTTTGGAGGATTCTCTGAGACAGCAACCTTGTTGTCATTGTAGATGACCCAGTGTCCATCTTTCAAGATGTGGCATACATAATGTCCCACCATTGTTGACGTGCCCATATGAGAGATAAATGCTTTAAGTTGATATTCTGTAACAAAACAAATACAACATATTAAGGCACCAACACAGTCTTCCAAGTTCTAAGAAATGCTGCATAGCCTGCACTCTTTGGTAGCGGAGTATTTGCCTTAATCTTTTAAATAGAGAATATTTGAGAATTGAGTACATTAACGTGTGCTTTTCCTTAGGTCTAATTTAAATTCATTTACTTCTTATTTGCAATTAATTTTCATTAAAATTATAAAATTTATATTAAATAATAGAATAACTTGCTGAACTGTACCAATCATCCGGTGAAATGATTAAGTAACTTTTAGTAATAACAGTAAGTGAAATTTTAAACCTTTTTACTTTGTCTTTGATTCCCTAAGTTATTTAACACTAGAAGGGTCGTACCGGTCATTTTGACCAGTTAATGTTCTTTAAAAAAGTATATAAATTGAGGTAGTGTGACTATCGTTTTAATATTTCATGACTCTTAGCGAAATAGAGCCAGAGTGTTGTCAAAGAAGCAAAAACTGGATAGCATAATCCTTCACAATAAACACTGCTGACATGCATCTATGCTATGGGACAAAGAAAAATAAGGAAGGCTCCCAAGTGAAAAATGCTTAGGGTGAAGCCAAGAGAAGAGGGCCAGATATAATTGCAATGGTAAGTACAGAATAAATACAAGAGATTAGAAAAGATCGGAGTGAAACAAGTAATAGAACACAAGATTAGAAAAGATCAGGGTGAAACAAGTAATATAACACAAGAGATTAGAAAAGACCAGAGCAGTAAGGGAACACAAGAGATTAGAAAAGAAATAGAAAGACAGGTGAGATCAAGAAGTAGGGACATTCAAGAAGGCAAGAAAATGGCTAGACAAACTGCGCAAGAGAACATAGTGGGTCGTAAGAGGTAGAGAAGATACAATAAAAACATATGCAAGATAGAAAAGGAAAAACAGAAACCAATAACCGTACATATACCAGCTCAAGAATAGCTCAAGATATATTTTCTATCATTTATGCCGGGTCAGATATGCTTTTTCCCGGTGTAGTAAACAATATGCAGACAGTATGAGGTTCCCTGATGGTTACGGATTCCACCAAAATACTTACTACTTCCACCATCTCTGAATTTTGGCTCTGAAGATCCTGATGTTGATTCTTCAGACTCTTCTGAATCTAGCTCAGCCTGATGAGAGAAAATCCAATCTGCTGCTCTTTCAATGTTGTTATCAGTAGCTTTGAGTGCTTTGATGGCTTGTGGTCGAGTGAAGCCCATTGCTGTTATCATCGTTACAGCTTCTTCATTGGGCACAAAATCTGACTTGGTTCCTGAAAATTAAATCACATAAAGTCTTCCTAATGTGCACTGGTCAATAAAAATTAAGTTATATTTACTGAAGATGAATCAGTACCATAAGGCGTTCGGTATTAGAAGGCATATGAGGCAGAACTAGGGAGGGTTCGCCTACAGCAACTCACCTATCATAGGCGTACAGCGTTGCCTAGTTCAGAACACACAGTACAAGTGTGAACAACACAGATTTCTCTTTTTCATGCGCCCAAAATTACTACTGGAAATTCGACATTAAAATGTACCTTGGTATATGTGTCAAGAATTTTTGAGGCAGCCTGTACAAAGGCAATTTTTCTACAACATATGGTTTTCGAGTTATCGCTTTGAGAATAAACACCTGACTCCCATGTTTAACTTATGGTGTACTTCAAATTCCAATCTTGCCTGTGTGTTATTGCTTTTCATTATGCAGAAGTGAATAAGACATTACCAAGTGTCATTGTGAACTGCTCATATTTATTCATAAATTAACTGACCACAGATCACTGCAGTCAAGGACCGTGTGCAAGTATTCTTTGAAGTTCTGTTCAAGACCAGTCTGTAACCCAAATTTGAGTGTAAGGTGTTTTGTGTAATATGACAATAAGCAGAAAATTCACGTGTTTACACTGTGTTTTGTTACTGTTAACAATGTAACATTCAAAGCCTGGTACCAGTGGTGCAGGTACTAAGGGTAAAGTACTCCACTTCCTGGCCAGAAATATTATGTTTTAAGTGAACACTTTCTTTCAGAAATTTCATTTGAGAAAATGTGAGACTGGATCAATTTTTCACAAAGGCAGGAACTCACAACCACAGCATGCAATGCAAGTCTGTATACTGTGTTGCATATTTTGAAACAGGAAGGGAAAACTTCCAGCAAAGAAATTGGTGAACCTTTATCTATATTAAGCTAGCAGCTCCTCTACACTACATTGTTTTCAGAAATCCAGGTACGTTATTTTCAATAAATAAGCATGTTAATATTTAAGTTAATTGATGGAAATTATTGATTTCTTCACACTAGCCGTGTACAGGCTAAGGTATTGGATTGATCGAGTCGACATGAAAAATTCAATGCCACGGCCGGGATTTGAACCATGGATCTCCTGGTTTCTGTCTAGTCGCTCTTACCCATTGAGCTACCATGGCCAATTTGCCGTCATGACATTAAATTCTCCAATTAACTCATATTTCCCTAATTTAATTTCAATTGGAGAATTTAATGTCAGGACGGTATGTTGGCCATGGTAGCTCAATGGGTAAAAGAGTGACTGGAGGGAAACCAGGAGATCTGTGGTTCAAATCCCAACCATGGCATTGAATTTTTCATGTCAACTATCAAGCATTTTAATATTGAATGTTATAGTTTATAATGTTATCATAATTATCCTTTGCTGCGTAAGTTTATGTTCTGTCAATTTGTCAGAAGACAAATGTTACTTCCCTCGTTTTCCATCTCACTATCTTTCGCTCTCTGGCATATCAGATGGCAACAGGACCGCCACTGTGTGCACACACTGGTTCAGCTCATACGCCTTCTAAAACCGTACACCATATAGTAACACTACATCATCAGTTACTAGTACTGACTCACCTTTAGTTAATAAAGATTGCTCTAATTGAAACTAAAGATAATGGATGCTTGCTCCAGTAATTCCTTATGACACCACAAGTATTTTGCTAACATTACAATTTGCTTATATACAGCTATCTATAGTGTAACGTACATGTAAGAGATACAAGATTCCCTTGTGGTGGCTACAACAAATAGATTCTACAATGTGTGTTTGGAGGAAAATAAATTGCAAGAATTGTGAAAAATGCTACATAGGTCAAACAAAAAGAAATTTAAAAACCAGAGTCAAAGAACACTTTAGAAACATCAGATTGAAACAAGAAGACAAGTCAGCAGTAGCATTTCATTTTTGGAATGAAAACCATGACATTGATCCAAATCCAAAATTATTAAAAGGAGTGATAAACCAAAATAGATTGACAACATGGGAGAACATATTCATCTGGAAAAATAAGGATCGCGTAATGAACTTTGAAATCCCGCCAGCAGATAATTTGACAAAAAAGTTCATAGTTCCACCACCAGAGAGAGCAGATAACAACAGTTGCCAGTTGGGAAGAGATTGAAAATGGAGGCCAGGGCCTTTGAAACTAGTCTCTCATAAATATATGAAAAAGTAAGTGACGAGTGTCAATAAACCAACCACAAATAATTTTTATATTAAGATTCTACAATCTTTATGTACAGTAAAGTGTAAATTACAGATAAACAACTATATTGATATGAAAAAAATCAGCACAATGATTACATGTTACACCATTGGCAGAAATTCATTGTTAACCATTACATGCAGCATCTTACCTTGTTTTCGATCTGTACCAGGAGGAACAAAAGGATCTGCGAAGTCAGCATCACCACAGTGATCCATGACCCAGTGTGTTGCAGCTTCTAATCCTTTGTTGTCAGTAAAATACAGAGCTTTCTTGCATGCCTCTGGAGGAAAGCCCATATCCACCAATAGCTGCAATACTTGCTGGTCAAAAACTGGTGAAGGGGGAGGAGCTCCTGTTATTTCAGGTAGAGGTTCCTCTCCGGGCTGTGGTCCACTTCCTCGTAATGTTGCCAGGTCCAGGATATCAGGCATTTCCACAGCAACGTCCAGTTTAATAGGAACCCAGTCTTCTCGAAGAGTAAACTTCTTCAAGTGAAGGAGAAGGAAGTCAGGAAAAGATGCTAATCGTGTAGTTCTGAAACAATCAATTAATGGAAATTGTTCTTTCACACTAGCGTGTGTAGCCAGGATTTGAACCATGGATCTTCTGGTCTCCATCCAGCTGCTCTAAACCATTGAGCTACTATGGCCAACAGAACATTACATTACATTCTCCAACTGACTCCATGGTTCAAATCCCGGCTATGGCATTGCATTTTTCAGTCTGGCTCTATCCTTTCAACAATCAATTAGTTTTTAATAAGTATGGACTAGTTTCCACAAGCTGTAATAAACAACAGAGGGTAGTGAATGTAATAAAGTGCACAGTATTTACTTACTTTCTTGCTGTTGTCTTCTCATTGAGTGCTGAGCTGTAGAACTGTTCAACAATCTCTGGTTGCGAAAATGCTTCCAGACATGAGAACAGCTTGATCCTAGGCCTCACCAATGAATTGGGATCCCTGTCAACATAATCACATTGGAAAACAATAACACATGTTAACATAATCTGTGACCAACAAACACAAAACCATCACAGAGACTACCATATTAAAACCTCAAAAAGAAATTTTTCAATACAAGAAATTCACATACCATTTAAAATTTAGGAAAATATTCAAAAACACATCATTCTGACATCTATAAACCGTTACAGCATAAAGAGCTTACTCTGCACATCCTTAAAAGACAGAATCAGCCCCACACTAATAAGAGAATATACATAGGCAAGACAAAAAGGAAGTTGTAAACCACACTAAAAGAACACCTCCAATGTATTAAATACAGGTGAAAAATCAACCACCTCAATATCCAGGAAACAAGCCTTCTCAGGAAAGCAACTTATCCAATTGAGTGCACAGTGTGAGAAAACATCTGCATTACAGAAAAACAAGGAGTAAATTATGAACCTTAGAGACCTTAACCATCAATAGAACATCTAGTCAGTTGTTAGCTGACAATGGGAGCAGAGGTTCACAAAACATGTACAGTATAACCATAACTGACCCTCAATGTCAGTAACTCAATAAATTTCTGTAAGTGCCACCAGAGGAGACCGAAGACAAAATATTGCCAGCTACACCAATGAGAACTAGTCGATGTCCGGCTGAAGATAGAGGGAAGGCCTCAGAAACCGGTTCCAGGAAAATTTAAAAGTGAGTGTTGTTTTGTGTTATTAATCGACTCCCAATTAACTTAATTTATACAACACTGTTCTCAACATTTCCATGAAAGGATTTAACACTTCTATATTTGAATACCAACTCTTTTATATATATTCTATGTAATTTGCTTTACTTGTAACAAAGGGTAGTTCCAACCTAGAGAAGATGGTCACTGGGAGATTCTGCTTAAAAAAATAAATAAATATGCAGTAGAAATACAGAAACTAACCATAATGAAGAACAAACATATAGGGAGTGTGGTTTGATAAGTTCTTGGAATGACCATGAGAGGTCAGCCCTAGCACCAAAGTTGATCCACATTGGAGTGTTGGCTGTAAACATGTGTCACATCAGTGCTTTTGGAAGACAAATGTAGTGGTAACACTGTTCTATTGTTGTTCCAGCATAGTGATTTGCGAAGATTGAAAAAAATCAAGATTTGAGTAGTGATTAAGTATTTCGTAAAGAAAGGTATGAATCCAAAGGACATTCATGCCAATTTTCTGAATACACGAGAGGTCTCTCCTCCATATTCAACTGTTGCCAAATGGACAAATAAATTTAAATTTGGTCAGGAGAGCTTAGATGATGATCTGCGCAGTGGCCAGCCAAGATGTGTCACTACCCCAGAAATCATTGCAAAAGTACACAAAATGGTAATGGAGGATTGCCAATTGAAAGCATGTGAAATTGCTCAAGCTTGCCAGGTGTCATCTGAAAAAGTATATCATATTTTTAATTAAGAATTAGGTATGAAAAAAATTACCTGCAAGATGGGTGCAATGACTTGACGCTGGACCAAAAATGTATGAGAATGGAAGCATTGGAAGAATGCTTGGACCATTTTAGGAGCAATGAACAGGATTTTTTGCACTGGTTTGTGACCACAGATGAAAATTGTGTCCACTACTAGGCCCCAGAGTCAAAGCAGTCAAAACATTCAAAACATTCAAAGCATGCTGATCCTCCACCACCAAAGAAAGCAAAGACCTTTCTCATTTTTGAGATGAGATCAAGGTATTGGAATATCGCTGGACCAAGTACATTGATCTACAAGGAGACTATATTGAAAAACAAAAAAGTTCCAGTGTCATAAGTTATTTTTTTTCTATTCCATTCCACCCTCGTATAAAATATTTTGATGTACTACCACCAAACATTCCCTGGATGTCACAAATGTTTCTAGGATGTGAGTGTTTCCTTACATTTTCCGACCCTTTGCTTCAAATTCTGCTTTACGGGCTTCATAAGCTGCAACTTCATCTTTGTTAACAGCAGCTTCCAGAGGAATTGGAAGAGGTAAACTATACTCTGTTCTGTACGTGTACTTTACTTTCTTTGACTTGCTGCACTGGAAGCGATCTTCAACTGAAAACTTGAAGCAATCTGCTGGATTATTTTGATGCCTGCTGTTTCTCTGTAACAAATTAAATTAATAAATTAGACACAGAAAACATTCATACTACTTACCTGAATGTCTGGATGAAAGGTATCCAAAATAAAAAACGAAATGTCTCGGAAAATAGTTTGCATGGACAGTCATTTCAAAGAGAATCTGAAGGTTTGCTTTGTTTTCATAGCCCACATTTGATGCATGTGTGGGTGACAAAGTACTTGTATTTTTAGTATTTCTTCATATGTGTAACTTTGTCATTAGGTTTTAGTGCATAAATCATTTGAAGCTTGTATTATCTGTAACTGCAAACTAGCAGCATCAAATGATTTTTGTGGACTTTGTAATGTGATTAGCTATATCTTCACACGTCCATATAACAGACTACTCACCTTACTGTTCAGAATTGAATATATTTTTTCTTGTAGAAGGTTGACATCCATATCGGGTTCTAAATCGCAGTTGTACAGATATATGAGGTCTGTTCAGAAAGTATCATGAATGGCGGTGGCAGGAGTAGTTACACGATCAGGCCGGCAAGCTATATCAGTTAATTCCAAGGAAAAAGGTGAAGGTGAACATCAAGATATTCCAGATAGGTGCATAATTGATTACTTAAGAAGTGAGAATGAAGATAACTCTGTGGCAGAAGTATGTGAAGAAAAATCCGTAATTAAAGTTTTGGGTGAATCACAAACAGAGAATACCACGTCGCGGGATGCGGAAACAATAGCATCTTTACACATGGTGCTAAACATACTTACCAAGGATCTCCTGAATGCTCAGAAAGAAATTAAAGAGCTAAAATCGGAAAATGAGAACTTAAAAAACAAAATTAAAGAATGTGATAAGTTGTCTTACTCCACAACTGTTAGTAAGGCGAGAAAATCAGCGGAATGCAAGATGGCGGAAAGCCAGCAAAACATAACTAGCGAAAACAGATTTGACCTTCTGAATGAAGATTGTGCAGTGAGTAATGAATGTGATACAGCAAACGTGAAGTGCAGGGAACCAGAAGAGTCTATCGGTGAAAAGAAAAAACGGGTGTTAGTAATCGGCGATTCTCTCCTGAAATTTTCAGGGGAAGCATGCAAAGAGAACGGGTATGAAGTACACTGTTTCCCGGGCATTACGTTAGGTGAGCTGCAAAATAAAGTAGAAACAATGAACCTAAAACAAGAGAAACCTGATGTTGTGCTTGTGCATGCGGGCACGAATAACATTCGAATCGGGGTAAGAGCGGAGCATATAACAGAAGAAGCAAGGAACTTAGTACGAAGCATCAGATCTCAGGCACGCGATGCCAAAATAATTATCAGTGGAATTCTTCGCAGACAGGATGTGACCATTAGAAGAATCAGAAGAATCAACCACGAACTGGACGGGATGTGCTTTGAGGAGAATTGTTTAATAGTGGATGGCAATCACTGGATACATGACAACGATTTCGGTCGTGATGGGACGCACCTAAATAGAAGAGGGTCCTTCAAATTCGGACGGCTTATGAATAACGTAATTTACTCTGTGATAAAGGGAAACCAGTGAAGAAAGTGGTGGATGTAACAGGTCCAGAGACAGTAAATGACGTGACTGAAAATATTGGTGTAAGTGTGCAGGAGTTTTACAAGACATGCAGAACAGAAACAAGTGTCATAAGTGCTAGTGCTTCTAGGGACCAACACACCGAAGACTGTGAATCAAGTCAACCAACAGTAGGAGCAGATGGTGCAGAAGTAAAACTGTTGAAGGTAAGTGCTCCTGAAAGGAAGCCCTTAGATGGACCCAGTCTCACAATTTTTCACCAAAATGTACAGTCTCTTCACAATAAATTAAACTACATAGAAATCTTATTAGAGAAAGATCTGAAAGAGGTTAGTGTCTTGTGTATTTCGGAACATTGGTTAAAGAGTCATGAAGCTGATTACATACAGATACCAAATTATTCATTAGCAAGTTCGTATTGCAGATCCAGCAAAGTAGGGGGTGGGGTAGGTATTTTTGTCAAAATGGGTATCTGCTTCGTAAATATAGGTACATGCCAAACATTATGCAGAGAAGGTGATTTTGAGGTGGCTGCTGTGGATTTGACTGAACTAGGTATTATCGTGATTGTTGTATACCGTGCCCCAGATAGTAATTTCAGAATATTTCTAAACAACTTAGAGAAGTTACTGAACATTCTCATGAGAGTCAATAAAAAACTTGCTCTATGTGGTGATTTCAATATTGACTTCCTTAAAGACAGTAAAGAGAAGCAAGATCTTATGAACTTGCTAAAAAGTCATAACCTAATGCATGTCATTTCTTCCCCTACAAGAATAACTAATCATTCAAAGACAGCTGTAGATCAAATTATAATTAATGAAAACTGTATCTTCAAAGCACAAGTAATAAACACAGGCTTTAGTGACCATGAAGCACAAATAATTCAAATTGAAACTAATAAAACCAGGCTGTTTAGATCAACACTAACAAAAAAGCGAATATTTAATACAGATAATATTTCATATATGAATTATCTTTTAAGTAAAGAAGACTGGCATGATATGTATAATGCGGCTGATACTAATGTGAAATTTAAATTGTTTGTAAATAGTTTTATATTCTACTTTAATACAGCTTTCCCTCACAAAATAACAAGAACATGCAATAAGGAAGCAAATAATAGTTGGATAACTCCAGGTATACGAAGGTCATGTGAACGCAAAAGGCTACTGTATGAGTTAAGCAAAGGTAACACAACGACGGAATTTGATAATTATTTTAGGAACTATAAACGTATATTAAATAAAGTTATAAGACAGGCCAAAATTAATAATCATATTAACAACTCAAAAAATAAGATTAAAGCTATGTGGCAAATAGTAAACCAAATAACTAATAAAATGCAACACACACAAGGTAAAATAGAACTAGAACATAATGATAGAAGGATAACAGATGCAACTGAAATTGCTACATATTTTAACACTTACTTCACAGGAATAATTAATGATCTGGTTCATAATAACAATGGACATCCTCACAATCCGCCAAAGACTAATACTATTAATAATCTAAATTCTATATACCTCCATGAAGTTACACCTGAGGAAATAACTAAAATAATAAATGGATTGAATAATACATATTCTGCAGGTGCTGATGATATACCAGACATAATTGTAAAAAGATGCAGTAAGCACATAATCAGACCACTTGTTCATCTCTGTAATGCATCCATAACTAGCGGGATCTTTCCAGACGTACTGAAACTATCTAAGGTTATACCCCTACATAAAAAAGGGAAAAGAAATGAAGTATCAAATTTCCGTCCAATTTCCATACCCTCCGTATTTTCAAAGATATTAGAAAAAATAATGTATAGGAGGCTTCTCTCATTTATGGAACAACATGATTTAATTACCAACTCACAACATGGTTTTCGACACAAAAAATCAACAGAGACTGCAATATACTCTTTCTTAAATAGCATTATAACCGCTTTGGACAATAAAGATAAAGCAATTGGTATATTTTTAGATCTAAGTAAAGCTTTTGACACTGTTGATCACAAAATTCTGTTAGCAAAATTATTTGACTTTGGCATACGAGGACCAGCGTACAGCTGGTTTGAAACTTACCTTACAAATCGAAAGCAATTAACAGAGATTTTCGACACAAACCCTAATACCAATACTCATTCGGCAGTTAGATCAGACTTACTTGACATCACATATGGAGTGCCGCAAGGCTCAATTCTGGGCCCATTTCTATTCATCTCGTATATAAATGACTTTGTAAATAGCATCAAGGCTCATAACACTGTACTGTTTGCAGATGACACTAACTTACTAATAACAGGAAACAATAACGAAACATTAAATAATACATTAAGTTACACTAGTAAAGACTTGGTATCATGGATAGCTAACAACAACCTGGTTTTAAACACAGATAAGACAGTTTGTCTTAAATTTAGTATTACTGACAGAGGAAACAATGAAAGTATTCCTGAAGTAAAATTAAATAATAAATTAATTTCATACAAAAGTGAAACAAACTTTTTAGGCTTGTGGATACAAAATAACTTAAAATGGAAAACTCATACAAATCATCTACTAACCAAATTAAGCAGGAATATATATGCCCTAAGAATATTAAGTCAGAATGTCAGCCTTCGTGTACTTTTAATGTCCTATTATGCACATATACATTCTATAATTAAATATGGAATAATATTTTGGGGAAATTCACCAGAAGCCAAAGATATATTTATTAAACAAAAACAAGCCATTCGAATTATAGGCAACGAAAGAATGCTATGTTCATGTAAGCCACTGTTCAGAAAGCTTTGCATACTTCCTTTGGCATGTGTTTATATTTTGGAGACAGCTTTATTTGTAAAAAGAAATACGGAAGTGTTCATATGCATTACACGAGGCATATTAAGGATATACACGTAACCTCAATCAGAACTACAATGTTTAAGAATGGAGTACTGCATTCCTGTACAATAGTTTATAATTCCCTTCCTAATGACATCAAAAGCATAGATAACTAAACATGTTTAAAACTAGAACAAGGGCTTTCTTACAGGAGCACTGCTTTTACACAGTAAAGGAATATCTGCAATTTAACAAATCCAGACAAACATAAAATATGAATTTACTTAGCTTGTTCATTTCTCTCACTCATAATTATATCCAATTTGTGTCACAATATAATTGAATGTAGGTTAGGTATATTTGATGTTTAACTTTGTAATATTAAGTGTAAATTACTGACGTATCCTATATCAAGGTACTATGTACAGATTTGATTCTAAAGGATGAATAAAATTGAATTGAATTGAATTGAATTTTGTTTTTTTCAAAAGATTTATTTATTTCATGAATATCTATTTTGTCCCCTTCAAACTAATCCCCACCAGATATATACTTGTGCCAACCTTGGTTTCTTCAATCCTCGAAGCACTTTCTATAATCGTTTTTTGTGATCTTGTTCAGCTTCTCCTCTGATGTCGTCTTTAACTCCTCAATTGTGGCATAGCGTCATACTTTCATGGACTCTTCAGTTTTGGGAACAAAAAAGATCACAGGGGGCCAGGTCTGGGAGTATGGTGGCTGCGGCATCATAAGTGTGTTGTTTTTGGCCAAAAATTTGCGCACATGCAACGATGTATGAGCAGGGGCATTATCATAGTGTTGCAAAAGCTAATTTTTGTTCTTCCACAAATCCAGCATTTCTGGTGCATTGCTTCGAACAAATTGCGCATAACTTTAAGATAATATTCCCTGATTACGTAGTAAAAAGAAGTATCAACACCAATTTGTTAAGATAAGTGAAGCTTAAGTGGCAAATATTTTTATTTGTGTAATAATATTCCCTATTGACTGTTCTACCCTGTGGTAAGAACTCATGACACACCACACCCCTTCAATCGAAGAAAACTGTAAGCAAAACCTTCATGTTCGACCGAACTTGATGCGCTTTTCTTGATTTTGGCTCATGTGGCAGCATCCATTGGGATGATTGAGCTTTAGTTTCCACGTCATAACCATAAAGCCATAATTCGTCACTAATTATCACTCTCTGGAGAAAATATGGATTATTGCAGACAGAGTTCAACAGCTCCTTAGCAATGTTAATGTGATGGTGTTTTTGGTGAAAATTGAGCAATTCGGTACAAATTTTGCAGCAACCCATCTCATGCTCAAATAATTAGTCAAAATCAAATGACACGCGCCAATCGATATGTTTAGGTCCTCAGCAACTTCTCTAACAGTAATTCGACAATTGACCAATACTATTTTCTTCATTTCTTCAATGCTTTTGTCTGCTGTTGGCGAGTTCAGGCATCCGGATGCTCTTCGTCATTCACATCTTCTTGACCCTCTAAGAACCTTTTGTACCACTGATAAATGTTGCTTTGGTCCAAGGTAGTTTCACCATATGCCACAGTCAACATTCGGAATGCATCCACGCACTTAATTTTGTTTTACACACAAAATTTTATACAGATTCTTTGTTCCATTTTTTGGAATAGGCAAAAATTGAAGACGAGCCAAAATACCTTAAAGCAAAATAGCTGTCAACAATTAAAAGAACATTCAAAATGCTGCAAAAAAATTGAAAACTGAATATATGTAGCCTGCTAAAATTAAAAATGTGTGATACTTTTAAACAGACCTCGGAAGAGATTGCAACTCTGCCAACATTAAACATTGCTCTCTTAACTCACTGTGCACGCATGTACATTAACCTGGGCCATTAAGTAAAGAAATCTTATAGTTACTGTTTGTAATGATGCAACTTAGCTGCATATACATATCTACCATATTTTAAAGAAATATTAACCTTTTATTTTGGATACTTTTCTTCCAGAAATCTGGTATTTTATTCTCTTCAAAATATCAGGCAATCATGATGATGATGATAAATTTTACTGTAATTAAACTTGGTGCAGCAATAAACAAAGTTCAAATGATGATTACAATCTTGTATGTACAGTGATAAGGACACACTAAGACAAATACACATCACTTATTCTGTCAATTACTATTGTATTATTTAACTACTATTGTATTGTTTAATTACTAGTGCATTATTAATTACTATTGTATTCATAATGTTATTGCTCAAAAGAATTGTATTATTCCTACGGGCACAAATTTGACGAAGCCATGAATATTGTATGTTCTTACGGTGAATAAAACTTACTTACTTACTTACTTACTTACTTACTTACTTACTTACAATGAAAAAATATAATGAAATATAGCATTCACGTTCTTAATGAGTAAGGATTATGATAAAATACAAAATTAATACAATTTTCTGATGAACTAGTACTCAATGCTTCATACATTGCTAGGGTTTACCTAGAACGCACTTCGTTAGAATCTTCCTAACATCCTGTTGAATTTTGATTTAATGAACTCCTTGGAGGTGATAGGGGTGTCTCTGTTGGTGTCCTGATGAACTTGAAGTTTGGGTTTTCTTCAAAGGTGATGTCAAAATTGAAGAGCTTTCCTTCATATTTCTTTATGAATATCTTTTCACATGTGGTTAATGCAGTTCGACCCTGGACACTTTTTAATAAATGGATTTCTTGTTCTATATCATGATTCTCATGACAAAAATGGTGCACTACTGCCGATTTGTCTATTTCTTTGTTCTTGATGTTCCTAAAATGCTCTTTAAACCTAATATTCAAATACCTTTTAGTTTTGCCAATATAAAAGTTGTCACAGCCTTTGCAATTTATCCAGTATACAGCTGAGTTGTCTGTGGGTTTCTCCTTTGTATTATGTAATTTCCAAAGCTGTTATACACTAAATTTGTTCTGTGGGGCCAAAGTAATGTGTTCTTTGAAGACTTTTGGAAAAGCTATGTAGCTCTGGGGTGGTATGTAAATTTTCTGAATAGTTTTATTACTGATTGGGGAAAGAGTAGTTATTTGTGTGCATCTTTGTTGTCTTTTGAATTTATCAATTTTCTTTTTGACCACATTGGAAACAGCACTGAAACCATTGTATTCTGCAATGTGAATTATATGATTGTACTCTTTAATATATTCCATCTTACAATTACTTTCTTGGAAGTGTTGAAAACAGTGTTGTTATGATAAATTAACTTTAAAGAGAGTCGATTAAAGACACTAGACAACACTTACTTTTAAATTTTTCCGGAACTAGTTTCAGAGGCTTTGCCTCTATCATCGGCCAGCTCTCGACTGGTTCTCGTTGGTGTAGCTGACGATACCCTGTCACAGGTCTCCTCTGGTGGCGGCTCAAGGAACTTGCTGAACAAATCCTTCTGGGGGATGTCGAAATTGAATACTTTGTTCCTATTTTTTGAAATGAAGATTTGTTCCCATGTGGATAGTTCTTGTTTTCCTGATGTATGTTTCAGTAGTTTTGGTTCTGGATTTATGTTGTGGTTTTTTTCCCAAAAATGTGTGGCAACTGCTGATTTTTCTAATTGTTTATATTTTATGTTTCTAAAGTGTTCCTTTGCTCTTGTTTCTAAATTTCTTTTTGTTTTTCCAATATAAATTTGACTACAGTCATTGCATTCAATTTGATATATACCAGATTTTTTGTTTGATGGAATGGCATCTTTGATGTTTGAGCAAATTAGGTTCTTTAAGGAGAAATGGTTGACTGGTGCTAGTTGAATATTTTGTTTTTTGAAGACTTTTTTGAATTTATCATAGGCCCATGGATGGTAAGTGAATTTTTTGAAAATCATATTAGTTTCTGTAGATGAGAGAGTTGTAGTTTCCTTTAGTAGCTTCTTCTTTTTTGCTAAGCTCACTTTTTTGTCCACTAATGATTTGGGAAAGTTATTTTTTTGTGCTATTTCAATTATTTTGTTGTATTCTGTTTTGTATTCTTCTGCTGTGAGAGGGATGTTTACCAGTCTGTGTGCTAAACTATTGAAGATTGCCTGTTTGTGGGATCTTGGGTTGTAGCCATTAGCTTTTATGTAGTTGTCTGTCTGTGTTGGTTTTCTGTAAATGCCAAAGTTTAGTCTGTTTTTATTCCTCATTATTTTTAGATCCAAAAATGGTAAATGCTCGTCTTTTTCTATTTCTACAGTGAATTTGATGCTTTTTTCTTGGATATTTAAAAGTTTTAGTGCATCACTGATGTGTTTTTTTGGTACTATTGCAAAGATGTCATCTACATATCGTTGCCAGAGTTTGAACATCCAAGGGAAAACCTTTGTTGATCCTTATTTCTAATGCACTCATGTACAGATCGGCCAGGAAGGGTGATAGTGGGCTGCCCATTGCTAACCCTGAAGTTTGGTGATAATATTTTGTTTGAAACTGGAAGAAATTTTGTCCTATGCATAATTTGGTTAGTTCAATGTAGTCTGAAATTTCAGATGATGCCATTCCAAGTGATTTGAGCCATTTTTCTATCAAAGTTGGGAGTTGATTAACTGGTATGCTGGGAAACAGTGATTTAACATCAAATGAGACTAGTGTGTCCTCTTCTTTTAGTTCAGTATCCTTAATGTGTTCTATAAGTTCATAGGTGTTTTAGATGCTTAGGCTGTCGAATTTTGGAAATGAATTGAATTTGTTTGTTAGCCACTTTGCAAGTTTGTATGTTGGTGAATTTATACTGCTAACTATAGGTCTCATTGTTATGGATGGTTTGTGTATTTTGGGTAAGCCATAAAGTCTAGGTAAGGTTGGGTTATCCGGTTTAACTGCATATTTGTTTGGTATTATGCTTGATTTTGCTATTGTTTTTTCATATGACTGTATGCAAGTTTTTAGAGGATACAGTCATATGAAAAAACAATAGCAAAATCAAGCATAATACCAAACAAATATGCAGTTAAACCGGATAACCCAACCTTACCTAGACTTTATGGCTTACCCAAAATACACAAACCATCCATAACAATGAGACCTATAGTTAGCAGTATAAATTCACCAACATACAAACTTGCAAAGTGGCTAACAAATTCAATTCATTTCCAAAATTCGACAGCCTAAGCATCAAAAACACCTATGAACTTATAGAACACATTAAGGATACTGAACTAAAAGAAGAGGACACACTAGTCTCATTTGATGTTAAATCACTGTTTCCCAGCATACCAGTTAATCAACTCCCACCTTTGATAGAAAAATGGCTCAAATCACTTGGAATGGCATCATCTGAAATTTCAGACTACATTGAACTAACCAAATTATGCATAGAACAAAATTTCTTCCAGTTTCAAACAAAATATTATCACCAAACTTCAGGGTTAGCAATGGGCAACCCACTATCACCCTTCCTGGCCGATCTGTACATGAGTGCATTAGAAATAAGGATCAACAAAGGTTTCCCTTGGATGTTCAAACTCTGGCAACGATATGTAGATGACATCTTTGCAATAGTACCAAAAAAAAAACACATCAGTGATGCACTAAAACTTTTAAATATCCAAGAAAAAAGCATCAAATTCACTGTAGAAATAGAAAAAGACGAGCATTTACCATTTTTGGATCTAAAAATAATGAGGAATAAAAACAGACTAAACTTTGGCATTTACAGAAAACCAACACAGACAGACAACTACATAAAAGCTAATGGCTACAACCCAAGATCCCACAAACAGGCAATCTTCAATAGTTTAGCACACAGACTGGTAAACATCCCTCTCACAGCAGAAGAATACAAAACAGAATACAACAAAATAATTGAAATAGCACAAAAAAATAACTTTCCCAAATCATTAGTGGACAAAAAAGTGAGCTCAGCAAAAAAGAAGAAGCTACTAAAGGAAACTACAACTCTCTCATCTACAGAAACTAATATGATTTTCAAAAAATTCACTTACCATCCATGGGCCTATGATAAATTCAAAAAAGTCTTCAAAAAACAAAATATTCAACTAGCACCAGTCAACCATTTCTCCTTAAAGAACCTAATTTGCTCAAACATCAAAGATGCCATTCCATCAAACAAAAAATCTGGTATATATCAAATTGAATGCAATGACTGTAGTCAAATTTATATTGGAAAAACAAAAAGAAATTTAGAAACAAGAGCAAAGGAACACTTTAGAAACATAAAATATAAACAATTAGAAAAATCAGCAGTTGCCACACATTTTTGGGAAAAAAACCACAACATAAATCCAGAACCAAAACTACTGAAACATACATCAGGAAAACAAGAACTATCCACATGGGAACAAATCTTCATTTCAAAAAATAGGAACAAAGTATTCAATTTCGACATCCCCCAGAAGGATTTGTTCAGCAAGTTCCTTGAGCTGCCACCAGAGGAGACCTGTGACAGGGTATCGTCAGCTACACCAACGAGAACCAGTCGAGAGCCGGCCGATGATAGAGGCAAAGCCTCTGAAACTAGTTCCGGAAAAATTTAAAAGTAAGTGTTGTCTAGTGTCTTTAATCGACTCTCTTTAAAGTTAATATTCCATCTTGTTTAAGGGGACATTAACCACCCTGTAAGTTAAACTGTTGATAACAGCATACTTGTGTTGTCTTGGGTTATATCCATCTGCTTTTATGACATTTTATGTGTTTCTTTCAAATATGCCAACTTCTAGTTTTGTATGTTTTTACTATCGCCCAGATGTCATATACACATCTATTCCAATGTTTGAAAATTAGTGGGAAGGTCTTTATGATATGGATTTCCAAGAAGCTCATGAAAAGGTCATCCATTAATGGGGACAATGGGTTGTCCATAGATAGTCAAAATACAACAGTCTACATTAGCTGAGGATGTTAGGAAGGTCCTAACGAAACGTGTTCTAGGTAAACACTAGCAATATATATAGCATGTAGTACTCTTCAACTCAAAATTATATTCATCACTCTTTGTTTGGATAAAAATGTTTTCAACTTAGGGGTAAAGCACTGAGTAAAGCACTTTCACCATTTTCTCTAGGAATGCTAGGAACTAAAGCTGTTACATCCCAAATCTGTCAACACTACTCACAAGGTGAATGTTATTTAGCTGAAACATATGCACTGGGCTCTTCTATAGTGTGAGGGGGGGGGGGGGGGGATGCCTTGGCATATTTACTGTGGCATGTGCTTTATATTACAGGCAATTTTATTTGTCAAAAACAATATTTAATTTTCAAAGCAATGAAAATGTCCGTAATCATTACACTAGATATAATAAGGATAAACACTTAAGCCCAATCAGAACTATGTTGTGTAAGAATGGAGTACTGATGCGTTTAAGACTATAATGGAGCCGTCCTAAGTTTATATGACAATGTAAATAGAAGCATGTGTACGTGTGTGACATCATTGACTGTTTAGCCTTGTAACTCTCTGCAGATGAAAAATATAGCTTGCATATCACTTTCAAGGACTTTACAGCTAATGCAAAATATATGAACAACATCACATTATTACAAATACAACAAACAGTAATTAATTTGTATGTTATTTGGTAAATGTAAGCGTAATTTGTATACATTAATCACAGTGCATAAGCACTTGCACAGTTTAAAAGGAAGTGGGAAGACAAATCAGTTTAAACATGGTGGCTTCCGTACAATATGCAAAACACCACAAAAGGAAACCTTTAAAAAGTGGCAAAAAGTAAATTATATTGAATGTGTTTTGCAAGTTAAGTGAAAAATGCCCAACCTTAGCAATTGAGGGTGTTGTTAATTTGTCAGCAGAATTAACCGGTGTTTCAGTGTCAAGTATCAATGCCGCTCAAAGTGAGGTTGGGCTTTCCACTCCAGGAAAACACTGAAAAAGATTGAAGCCAGTTCTGGAAAGTGAATGTGATGAATTTGTTAAAAGTGTTATTCGTCGCAAGGTTCATAGCTTCTTTGAAAGAAACGAGCCACCAGTTACATGAGTGCTTCAAGTAGTAAACAATGATCCAGATTAGCCGCAAGTTTTGAAAAAGGAGCTTCTACACCATTCTTCACGACATAGGTTTTGAATTGCTGAACATGAAGATATATTGTTGTGGCGAAGGAATTATCAAAGAAAAGTTCGGAAGTGGAAATCGGAACTCTTCTGTTGTCAGATACCAATTAGGTACATAAATGTTTTTTTCAGTTGCATGCTAGTAGAACTTTCAAGTCATTGCCAAAGTAGCTACATACAGTTATTCTGCAGCAAGACCCGAGCCTTTAGTTTTAATTTATAAATGAGGTGAGGTTATGTGATAAAATCAAATATTTGAGTAACTGTTGTAAGTACTCAGTCACTTTTTAGCGTACATAAGCAAAAATACATTACACAGTATACATACCTTTGCATTTAATCTTAATGTAAAAGTACTACCACATAAACTACGCAAACATCGAAAACAACAAAGCAAAACTTTTCAAGTTTGCTGACAGTGCATATGCCCAACATGTGGTTGATAAAATGGCGCAACTATTCCCTCCAATCACAGTCACCTGCAGAGTAATACATTTTCCCACTTTGTTTACATCATCATATAAACTAAGGACGGTTCCAGTATAGGGATAAAGTTTCTACACAGTAAAGGCATATCTGTAACTTAATAAATCTCTGTATGTCCTTCCCTTTATAGACATATTTTAATCTACTGTATATAACAACTTGAACACAGATTAGAAATGTACGATGTTGTAAAGTAAATATAAATTTAATTATTGAAGTTTTGTATCAAAGTACTATTTCCAGAATTGATTTTAAAGAATTAATAAAATTGAATTGAATTGCCTAGTTTTGGAATTATAAATATTCAGATATGTTTGAAGTATGATAGATGTGCTGTTAGTACATTTATTTTTCTAGTTAAACATTTTCGCATTAATGCTCTAAACTTTTATTTTTTAGCTAGTATGAATCACATAATTCCATTCATGTAAATATTAAATATGAAAATAAAGGCATCTCTTTTAATGTGTAAGGACTATGATACAATGAAGCATAAAATTAATTTAAACAAGTAAGTGATGAGTATTAAAAAACCCACTACAAATAGCTTCTGAGATTAATACTCAATGCTCCACTTATTACTAGTATTTACCTAGAATGCATTTCGTTAGGATCTTCCTAACATCATGCGAAACGTGTTCTAGGTAAATACTAGTAATAAGTGGAGCACTAAGTATTAGTTTCATTCCAAATTATATTAATAAAGGCATCTGTTAAGTACAAAAACTATTTGTAATCTAAATCCTTTCATGGAAGTGTTGAAAACAGTGTTGTTGTATAAATTAAGTTAATTGGGAGTCGATTAATAACACAAAACAACACTCACTTTTAAATTTTCCCGGGAAAATTTAAAAGTGAGTGTTGTTTTGTGTTATTAATCGACTCCCAATTAACTTAATTATTTGTAATCTGTTTATTGACACTCGTCACTTAACTTTATATTACTGAGGGATTAGTTTCAAAGGCCATTACCTCCATTTTCAGTTGGAAAGAGGTTGAAAATGGAGGCAATTGCCTTTGAAACTAGTCCCTCGATAATATAAAGAAAGTTAAGTGACGAGTGTCAATAAACCGACTACAAATAGTTTTTACGATTAATTTTGACATCACTGTTACTAAATTCCTCAAAACACACATAGCATCTGTTAAGGTTTAAACAGTATATTCTGATTCCTACTGTAGTTAAATTTTGTTAGCTAATAACACTGCAGTTTGCCTGTAGTTCATGACGTTATCTCTATGCTTGAAACACCAAAGTCACAAGCAAGGTTGTGTGGTTCAAAATACAAAACTTACCTCCAGAGAATTGATGAAGTGTAGAAAGAATTCCTGAGCATCTTGCTGTCTCTTTGTGGAGAATAAAGGATGACCTCTGCCAATTAGAGTTTTGAACATGTGTGGAGATATGCCAGGCTGACCTAGATCTTCTTCTGCATCTTCAGGTTCTATTGATGGTGCCTTTGATTCAGGTGGTTGAGAATATTTCCCAGACAGCAATCCTACCCCAAGCTTGGCCCTAAAACCATTTGTTACACATGTATTAATGTTGCTTCAGTCATGGTACCATGCAATGTCAGGCAGGCTACCTTATACAGCCTTTTAAATATACTAACTACATCATGAAAGGGTAATTATATCCCTGGGCATAATTATAATAAATTATTCCACCTTCATAACTACTATTCACTTGTATTACATTAGTTCACTAACAGAAGCTAATAACAGTGAGGCAATATAAATATTACAATAAAATATAATAATAAGCCACAAACTTCACTTATCTTTCAACCACTTCAGCGATGGCCATTTAAACCCTGCACAGACCAGGATCAGATACCCAATAAACAGAATAAGACATTTAAGTTGTTATATGCTGTAAAAATGCTTCTTAAATACATATTTCTATCTTCCATATTTATTAACCGCTTCGCCGATGGCCATTTAAACCCTTCAGGGGCCGGAAACGGATACCCAATAAACAGAACAGGACATTTAAATTGTTAAATACTGTAAAAATGCATCATAAATACAATTCCATATCTTCCGTATTTATTAAGTTATTTACACGAAACAAAAACTGGTTTAAAACTCATTAAAGGCAGTATAAATCTACAGTAACAATAAAGTAGAGACTACATTAATAAATTGTTGAAATTTCACTAATTTATTTTACTGTGGCAAAAGCCATACTTTGTGCCGAACGCGCCTAATATGTGAATCATTTTGTTTTGTGTGTATATGAGCCTATGTATGTATAGCTACGCAAGCGACTTCTCCGGTTCAACTTTTTTTTATTTATGCTATACCAAGCGATAATCATATGAGAATATATTGCGTTCACACTCACACACTGGAAAGGAAACTCTCTGTCAGCATCTGTTATTACAGTGTTTCTCAACCAAGGTTTCTGGTAGCCTTATGCAGCGGTTTTCACTCTGTATTTTAGTTATTTATACTCTGTGTTCAGAGTGATTTCTTATAGCTGTCAAGAGCTAAATGAATGGCACACTTGAAATTGTTAAATTTCAATGTTAACCATGGCTTATCCCCGTAATGTAGCAAATAAATTAGCTTGGGTATGATGTGTACAGGCTTCTGATATTACTGTAGAAAATCTGGAAGATTTGTTTTACGATTATGAAGGAGATCTTTAGGACATACGTAGCAGTGACATATGCTGGTCTACAGATGGCATGCTAGCTACTCCATTGTTTGGGGAAATGCGGGTTAAATATGGGTGATGCGGATCAGCTATTACTAGCTATCCCTCTTTACGGAAAACAGTTAAACGGTAAAAAAAAAAGTATTTTTATACCACTGGATGTAATTATGCACAGTTGTTTAGTAATTTTCAGAGCTGTAAATTCATGCAAGACATTCATCAACCTGTACTTGCGCATATAAAGAGCTTCTAACCTAATTGAGTATTATTATACTCAGAGGCCTCTTTATACTAGGGGGTAGGAAATTCACCACAACATCACCCCTCATACATGAGAGAAAACACTTTCCTAAATGTATACCACCCACAACCAAAAAACTTGTAACCATTTTGAAAATGTGTAGTGTGTTGCAAAAAAGAAGTTCGCAAGGAAACCAATATTATTTGGTGTGAATCTGCAGATGTGCCCTTGGGTGTTTATCCAGGTTTGGAGGTGTACAATTCAAAAAGAAACCTTTAAGGATACGTTTACATTCCTTATAGAACTAATTTAAATTTCAAAGTATAAACTTGGAAGAAGCGTAGGGACAGTGAAGCACAAATTAGTACAAAAGTGAATCGAGAAGATATTGACAACAACAACAAAAATCGTCATAGTCTCATGAATTTTGAAACTCCACCACCGGACATCTTTGACAAGTACATCACGCCATCTATTGACAGAACAGAGAAAGAGGAAACCACGACAACTTGCACTAGTCGAGTATCAGCTGATGATAGGAGCAAGAGCTCTTGAAACATGTCCTGTGAATAAACAGTGTGAGTGAAGCAATGTGTCAATATCTTCTCGATTCACTTTTGTACTAATTTAAATTTATTGTAAAATAGCAAGATTAAAATAATTGGCGTTAAATGAGCATTAAATGCATGTATGCGCAGGACGTCTATACACGTCCATATCGGTTTGGGGCATTTTAACCTGGACGTCATATGACGTCCATATCGGTGAAAGGGTTAAGTAATTTTAACGCACGCAAGCAAGCAAGCAAGCAAGCAAGCAAGCAAGCACGCACGCACGCACGTACGCATGCACACACACACACACACACACACACACACACACACACACACACACACACACAAACACACACACACACTTGGCATTGCCTGCTTATGCAAAAGGAGTATCCAGAAGTGATACTAAATTTTTTTAAAAAAAATAGTGTATTTTTTGTTATTTGGAATTACAAACATTGAAATTCAATACAAAAAGAAACTTAAAGTAATAATTTATAAACTGTCTATTCGACTACAACTCAATCGCTAAAATTACAGACCTTTAAAAACCATCACATCAAGTTTGAACAAAATAAGATATACGTATGAAAAGTTATAAATATAATATAAAAAATTTGCTACATTTTTCTAAAAAAGATAAAATTTTCAATAATAAAAAGTTTGAGATTTATGAATTTAACTGTTTAGATAGCAGCCAGGTTTACATTGGAAGGAACAAATGTAATTAAGAAACCAAAAGAAAGAACATTTTCAAAATATTAGGTATAAACAGACTGATAAATCGACCATGGCAGATCATTTTTGGTCAAATCCAGAAGTTAAATTGTTAAAACAATTAAGTGATCCAATAGATTTAATGGTTTGGGAGAACATATTTATTTTAAAAAATAGAAATCACATAATGAATTTTGAAATACCAGCAATTGATTCTGTCTTTGTTTCATTTTCAGAGTTTAGTAATAAATACAAAAATAATACGACTAGCGCCAGTAACAATGACAACGGAAAAGCAGTGGCTGAAGATGCAAAAGATCTATTACCAAAATTAGTCTCTTGAATTCTGTGGAAGTTTCGTCAATTTTCTTAAAAGATAAGTAAAGTTTGTGACAAATAATTATACTTTATGTAGCATTGTAACATGGTTTTCATGTCAGTTCCAAAACTGCTAATTACCTACACTGACTGCTCTGAAATGAAAAAACTAAAGTTGACAATGTAAAATTTAAATAAATGTATGTATTTCCGTCCTGCACCGTGGAATAGTGGGCTAAAGCAGCATGCCTTCGTCCCTGGCCACGGAAAGTAGCCCAGGTTCAATCCCACCCATGTGGTGCGGATTTTAGATCCCGTGTATAGGACCGGTGCCCACTCAGCTGCGTGAGGTAAGTGAGTAGCTTATGCTAAGTAAGCGGTTCTGGTCATAAATGCCAACTTTCTGGCTGGGGATGCCGAGATGCTGACCACATCTCCCTGTATCGGTTGGATGATTGCCCACCTCTACCGTGTATAAGTGGGCATGAGGCCGGCAGTCGTGTTGGTAGGCCTTGGCCCTCTTAGGGCTCTCGCGCCAATGGTTAGCTTTATGTATTTCCAATACATTCTAGATAAGTTAGCCAAGAAGGCTATAAAAATTCACCAACACAACAAAATATGCTCTATAAAAAATTAGTCAAAACCATGCTATCCGCCGAATATGACAGACAACTTAGTTCTTCTAAAAAATGGTAATTTGAAGATTTTTGAGACTGAAATCAATTCCAGATGTCCTTCAAAAAAACACCGGCCTTGACTGCCTGAGTATCCACATACTGTCTTTTCACAAGATGCCAAATATTTGCAAACAAGGAGGTATAAGTGACAAAAGCTCACTAAGATTATATAGAGAAATAAAAATAACCTGGGGGAGGGAAGGATATATAGATATATGTAGTAAGTTAGGGCGAGAAGGTTTTACTGGGGCGAGAACAGGAGTGAGAAACTTGAAAGGTATAGGTCAAGAGAGGGAGCTAGATAAATGTCCATTGTGTGGAGAAGAGAATGCAGATTTCCATTGTATATTGAATTGTAGTCAAACAAAGATATGGAGAGAGCAGGCTTGGCTACGTAAATGGGACAGTTTGGGGGGTGAAGTAGTAATTAGAAAAATGTTGTCAGTAAAATGAGAAAAGAACAGGAGAAATATAGGGAATTATTTAGGGAAAGTTAAAGAGAGATGGCTAAGAACAATTAAGAGAAAAATGTAGAGTGAGATAGGTGAAATGGCAGAAAGTGTAAAAAGGAGCAGAGGGCCTCCATTACACAAAAACCTAGGGTTAGGTGTATGGGGGCTGAATTACTATTCAATGGTGGGCAACATGATAACATGATAGGATTTTCAGGATTTAGGAATATATGGCATATTTCAGTATGGATTTTATAATTGTAATCTTGATTTTGTATTTCCATTTGTTGATGTAAAAGGAAATAAATTACTAAATTACTAAAAATTACTAAACAAGGAGGAGAATGATTTTATTATTAAATCACACCCACACACAATGTTCTTATTAAATGAAATACTTACATCTGGACATTAAAATCAGAAGCAGGGTCAGAAGGAGCTGTTCTAAAAATATCAGGTGCACCATCAACAAACCTAGAAGCAGAATACAATTCTCATTACTTTCATTTAATTCAAATTTGATGTTTACCAGTGATGTGACAATACCATTATTTCTTGACATTAGCTTTACTTCAGCTATACAGCTGATAGTTTTGGTTTTATCATGGCAGATGCAAAATTTAATGGCGGCTGAACATTGACTACTAGCAGCAAAGTATGACATTGTCATATAAGCAGTAACAAGAAGAAATGAAAACACTTTATAGAGCATTACTGTAGCTGTCAAGTAAACATAAACTTGGCGTGCATGCTAACCTAACAAGTAATCTGTAATCATACCCTAAAATGGTAAAAATATAAGCGCAGGTCAAGCAGAACATTTCTTATGACAAAGTTGTTGTATCTTCCTCATCATCATCGTATTCATCTTCATCCATCTTCTGACCATGTCTTCCTCTAAATTGATTATAATTGGCTGCAGTATTTCTTTGCATTTTAAAGAAACAATACACACTGTAAATTATACTCCTGCTTTGGTGATGCAGCACTTCCAGTTTATGTATTATTGGTTCACTTTTACTGCTCACACCTTATTCACTATGTCACATTTTGACTAATCCAGCAAAGAATGTTGAACACCAATAAAATAATTCCACACAATCAGTATAACGAATTACAGGAACCGAAATTACCACCATTAACAGGAAAGCTGAAATCCCAACTGAAGCTATTATAGCTTAAAATTTTCAATTGCCTATCCTAGCCATATGGTTCTGTTATCTTTATTGAGTCACAAACTGACACAATAAACAAAACAGTAGACAGATAAGGAAAGGATATGGACATCTCAACAGAGCCCCTGTTAAAAGTTGACTTCAAGCCACATTCATATCTCTGCAACCAGTAAATGTAGGAAATTGCTTTTTAGTCTGGTCGCTTCAAAATAAAGTGCTTTTCATGATCAGGTTACTCTCTTTCCTGTTGCAAAAATAAATTTTGTGGGCACAAATGATATTCAATCACCGGCTTTACTGCACGACTTCACAGCTTGTTGAACTATACAATACTGCAGGGCTGCCCTCCTCAGTAGCGTAGATGGTAGCGTGTCTGCCTCACATTCAAGAGATCCCAAGTTCAAATCTCGGTTAGAGTGAGTTACCTGGACAAGGTTTTTTCCAGGGTTTTCCTTATCCTGAAGGACAAATGTTGGGAAGCTCTAAAATCTATGGACACTGGGCTCATTTGAGCATCATTCCATTTATTGTCTGACATGACTTAACATTGGAGGATGTAAATTACAACAACAAAAAAGCAAGGCATTGCAAGCATGTGACTGGATGTTGTTTTGACCAGCACCTCCTGCCAAAAGCAATTAAATTTTGCATCTGCCATAGTAGTATGTATTAACCAATTTTGTTTTCAAATGTTACAGTATTATATATTCTGACAGCAACGGAAAACCTGTAAATTGTCTTTTCAATACAGGTTCTGTAAACTTCACTCAGTGCATGAGTGTAACATCCATCTTTAATTCCTTTCTTGGAAGTGTTGAAAACAGTGTTGTTATGATAAATTAAATTTAAAGGGAGTCGATTAATGACACTAAACAACACTTACTTTTAAATTTTTCCGGAACATGTTTCAGAGACTTTGCCTCTATCCTCAGCCGGCCATCGAGTCGATGGCAAGCTGGTCAATGGCCGGCTGAGGATAGAGGCAAAGTCTCTGAAACATGTTCCGGAAAAATTTAAAAGTAAGTGTTGTTTAGTGTCATTAATCGACTCCCTTTAAATTTAATCCATCTTTAAATTTGTGGTATTGACCACCATGTAACACAATATTTGTATTGTTTGCCTCAAAATAGTTACATGCTTCGCTTAATATCACTGTAGTACAATATATTTAAACTCTTCTCTTTAGCACAGGTGATAGTATGTCTGCCTCACATTCAAGAGGTCCTGAGTTGGAATCTTGGTCACAGTGAATTATCTGATAAGGTACTTCTACAAGAGTTTTCCCTTATCCTAAAAGATTGTCACATATTTTATGGACCCTGCACTCACTTGAACATCACTTCATCCATTTCATTCATTAGATATAACCTACCAGTTATATAAATTTAAAAAGAAAATAATAAAAAAATATTTAAAAAAATGGGGAAATTAGTCTTATGGTATACATGTAAGGTCATGAAACACAAACAGAACGAAGCAAAGAACAAATATTTCTATTATTTCATGTCTCGATTTGTTTCTGTTGGATTATTCACAAATGAAGGGAGAATCTTTCATTTCTTATTTGACATAAAGTTGTTGACTAATGGCACTGGGGATTAGTTGATTTGCATCATTTTCCCCCTGACTTCCCAATATAAAGCCTGTAGGTTCCCACTTTTGAGACCATTACATTTGTCCAAATGATGTTTGTTCATGAAGACATCCTCTTTACAGATAGTACATTTGGGTGTAGGTATGCAGTGTATTTTATAAAGGTGTTCTGCAAGATAATCATGGCCAGTTTCCATTCTAAATAGGGCCACTGCAGTTTTTCTTGGCAATTTTTGTATGTCAGTTTTATCTCCAATATTTTTATAATCCTTGTCTTTTAGTTTATCTTCTTCATCAAGTCTCTGCTGTCTTTTAAAATGTAGCTTAATGTTGTTTAATGTTTTTCAATTTGTCTAACAGGTTTTATATTTTGAATTGCACCTTTTTTGTTAGTTGGTCAGCATGTTCATTACCTAAAAGTCCAACATGGGCTGGGATCCATTGCAGGGTGACACGATTTCTTGATTCAACATCTTTAATTAAACTTGTTTCTTTGAGAATTGTTCCTTTCCTTTTCATAAGTTCAAATATGTTAATTCAAATTTATCATTTTCATTCATCATTTTAATAATTTTGAATTTTGAGGTTAAATTTTTCTTTGTTCCAATAAGATTCCACTAGCAATTTGCCTACTTTTTGGAAGAAGATAAATTGTATATCCTTTCATTCCATAATATTTCATTTGATCTTCTGAAATATTTGCTTCCATAATACCAAAGACATCAATGTTTTTCTCATGTAGTAACTTATGGAGTTCTGCCTTCTTATCTTGACTTAGTCCTGTTGCATTCCATTGTAGTATGTTCAAATCTCCAAATACAGTCCCCA
The DNA here is from genome assembly GCA_030765055.1 of Mantis religiosa. Classification (NCBI taxonomy): domain Eukaryota; kingdom Metazoa; phylum Arthropoda; class Insecta; order Mantodea; family Mantidae; genus Mantis; species Mantis religiosa. The sequence goes on along the minus strand of CM060953.1, from coordinate 3,483,643 downwards.
CCCGGAGATCCGAATGGGGGACTATTACTCCGGATAAAACATCTTCACAAAACTATATAACAACTATCTAGTTTCCTCTAAAAAACTTAATTGGAAAGATCTCCAAAACAAACTAAAGACAATTCCAGATCTACCTCGAAAATCTTCAGTAGCGATGTTCAGATTAATCACAGGCCACGATTGTTTGAATGGACATTTATTCAAGGTTGGATTAACAACTTCTCCACAGTGCTGTTTATGTGGTAAAGACGTTTTAATGAACATTGATCATCTAACTGTATGTGAAACTCTCCAAAATCAAGATCTAGTCCCCAAATATTGGGAAGCAAGAAGAAAAATTATTTTATTATCAAATTCTGAGCAAAAAAAAAAAAAAATGCCCGCCCGCCCGCCCGCCCGCGCCCGCCCGCCCGCGCACGCACGCACGCACGCACGCACGCACGCACGCACGCACGCACGCACGCACGCACGCACACACACACACACACACACACACACACACACACACACACACACACACACACACACACACACACACTTATTTCTTTGATGTTTCTTGTTTTGTTTTTATAATTTACTATCCCATCTATGGCCGATTTTGAATCTGTTAAGATAACTATGTTTTGCTTTATGTACGGTCTGTATAGGATGTTCTGCAGTGCTGCTTTTATGGCTGTTAGTTCTCCGTCTTAATGGTTGGAATTTTATATAAAGTTAAAAGCAAAAATTTTCATAATGCAGAACTCAAACATTTAAAAGTGTCAAATACGTATCAAAGGTTAAATATTAGACATATTTCACTACCAATAAGTATCAAGGTCCCATCTCTAATATTTACATTTTCACACTTTTGACATAACATCACCTTTCACTCACTAATCTTTATTTTTACTAAGAGCATGCCCTTACCTTGTAACAAAATCTGGAATAGCAAAGATGACTTGCATGATGCTGTTCATGTAACATGAATTACCCAGATTAACGAGCCCGGTATATCCTGGACCATAAAGGGGTCTAAGGCGACTTCCAGCCTCTTGAAGTGCCGACCACTCACCATACTTTTGATTCAGGTCCAACTCAAGCTCCACCATTGACTTATCAGACTGAAATGCATCAAACATTTACTAAGTCTCATAAGTTTTCTTTGTTGAGAATGCTCCTTGCATGAAGTTTATATTTCAAATGTAACCAAAACTGCACAAAATGCTTATTAAGGTATATTAAACAAAGTTAGGTTATTATCAATTTGAAAACTTCAAATTGGAATTAACACTGTGAAGTAATGTAATCATTAAAATTATACAATGAGTTGACTGAGACTCTATACTTCACATATAACATTTCTTTCCACACCTTTCTCCTCCATTATCAAGATATTGGCAGTAGCTGACTCATTGCATAATTTTAATTATTAGTTTACAGTTTTGCATAAAACTCCAATGGTTCGGCAATAATGGACATCTTGGCACTATGCAAAGTTTTGATCTAACTTTGTAGAGCTACTCTTCTTCAACAGTTGTACCTCAATATCCCATAACCTCTTGCATGCAGCATTTAAAAAAAATTTAATAATCTCCTTGAAAACAAATAACTTGTATAGACTTGAAACTTTGTGCGCATGGTGCATTATACCTTCTCCATTTTTGCCATGTTGATGCCAAAATGAGCCAAATGTGCAATGAGATTGGGATCTTCAACCATGTCATCTTCATCATAACTGAAAACATCAGCCTTTCCTTCTTTTGTAATGGTTCCAAGCTTCACAGCCAATGGATAACCTGAAATTTAAACAATCATTATTAACAGCTTATGTTTATTAAACTATAGATGAGTCGTATTTATTACTATGAACGTCACTTACGTATCAATATTGAGATTACTAAAATACGTACAAAAACATAGTGAACTCGTCATATGGGAGAGAATATACATAAACATAAAAACCAGCTAATGAACTTTGAAATCTTGCCAGAAGACAACCCCACATTTAAATTCATCACAAAATCAACAGATGGCAGTAACAATTCCAGAACTACTCACACCACTGGATCAAGCTTTAGTCGCATTAGAGCCGATGATGCAAATGATAGTTTGCAAAACTTGTTTTTCTTTTTTAATTTAAAACTCAATATAGGTACATAAGTGAAGCTGATGTGTAATAAATACGACTCATCTACAATTTAATAATTGTTTTGCTTCATTGTGGTGTTCCAATACAGTTAAATTTCAATAGATTGTGTTTATTATCATTCACAGCTATTCCTTAACCTACATTTAAATCCTCAGGGTCTAACTGCATTAATTATAATTATTATAATTATAATTCATAATAATTTTGTGCTTCATTGTATCACAGTCCTTACTCATAGGAATGCAAATGTTCAAAATCTTCTAAAAATCAGTCGACAGAGTTAAAAATATTACATCATAATGTCCAGTCTCTGTCTAATAAAATCAGTGAGCTAGAAATTATCCTCAAGGAACGATCAGATATGCATGTTGTAACGATAAGTTTTAGTTAGAACTTTTTATATGAATATTGTTTTCTGATATGACTTAGAAGGCCATGTAATGACCTATTAAAATCAAATATATGTGTAATTTTTGTGATTGGTCGTAGTAATAATTGTATTACGTAATGCGGTGACGTAGCAGTACATCGGCCAATCACAAAATTAATAGAGGAGTAACGATAGTTACAGGAAAATCAATCATCTTTAGGAGAGAGATATGTTCTTCAGTCTTGTTTGAGGAGGATGAAAAATGTTGCGGTGAATATAATTGTAAAGGAAAATTAATAACCTTCAAAAAGAGTTATTCGAAATTTGTAATAGTAACGAGTGGATTATACAATTAAATATATTACGAAATAGAAGATATATAAAGTTTTATTTCTGTCACCAAAAATCCACACCTGAGAAAATATCTCATGACTCTTTTATTTAATCAAATCTCGACCTGGATCTTCAAAACAGCTGGCGTGCTTCCTATCTGCTGCGAGTGGAGAATCATTTTCGCCACAAATTTGGCTCCCGAAAGTGTGGCTCGATTAAGTTGGAGAAACAAGATGACCAAATAATAACGCCACAAATATGGTGTCGTTGGGCTTCGAATTGGTAGCAAGTTTATTTACACAACGGTCAAAGGAAACTTCCAAGTATTATCTACACATCGTAGAGAATCAAGACGACCAACTGCAAGTTAAAATACTTTAATGTATGAGAACTCCGAAGCCAGAAAGGATGGATCATCGCCAGCAGTTTAGTGAACATGTGATTTAAGCAAACGTGCTTGCACAGGGTGAGGGACATGTTAGTGAATCACCAGATGTAAGTACCTTAGATCATATAGTGAAGATGATAGCAGAACTCAGTAGCAAGTTAGAAGATGTAAATAATAAGGTGGAAAATCAGAATGCAGAACTCATTAGCAAATTAGAAGACGTAAATAATAAGATAGAAAGTCAATATGCAGATATGAGTAGGAAAATAGAAAGTGTAAATGCAAATCTTAGCAGGAAGATAGAAAATCAGAATTCAGAACTCAGTAGCAAATTAGATGCTAAGATGAATCAATTAGGCTCACAAGAGAAAGATATAACTAACCTAAGTGAACAACAAGAGAGGTTAGAATTTGTACAGAATAGCCAATCTAATGAACTAAGGGAACTAGTTAGCCAAGAAATAAGAAATTTACAGAACAAATGTTGACTTACCAAACAATGAATGTTATAATACAGATGGTTATCACAAGATGTATGTTGTAAATTCTAAGTATTTTGATGTGAACTGTAATGTATATATATGTACACAAAATTTTCCCACACACACACAAATACCCAATGAAGATCATAGTGGTCACATGTATCATACACCACATGAAATGATGTTAAAGGTTTGTAAAAGATTTGAACACACAACTAACCTAACCTTCAAACAGCGTTATAATATACATAAAAACAAAAGATGTATTTATCAAGTTCTCGATGCTTGCAAAGATCAGGTTAGCCAACTGAGAAAATTGTATTACACTAACTGTTCAAAAGATATGACTATGAACTTTGTCATGGATACAGGACAGCTAAAAAAATTAATTATATAGGTGAATCACCCAACATGAGTGACAAAATAGAGAATTCTTTTGTATACAAATTGTATATATAATTTATTTTATTTCATTTTATTATATATATTCGTTTACAAATTGTTGTTACAATAATCTTTATGTTGTTATAGCATGTCTGTTCAATGTAAATAATTTAAAAATGTTAATTATAAAAAAACTTAATGCAAATTTGGGGCAGGACATAACCCCTTATAAAGACAAAGATAGAAAAAAAAAAAAGAAAAAAAAAACCTGTTATAGTAACACTAAGTTGTTAAATGCTAATTTATTATTATATTTCATTTAATGTATGTTTATTGTTGTATGGTATGTATGTTATATTTATGTTATAGTTCATTGTTGTAAACAAAATTGTTAAATTTGGGGCATTCTTCAAAATATATGGAAACGTATTGTTGAAGTATTCAAGTTAAATAAGTTAAAATTATTTTCCATATATTTTGAAGAGGGCATTTGTAACGATATGTTTTAGTTAGAACTTTTTATATAAATATTTTGTTTTCTGATATGACTTAGAAGGCCATGTAACGACCTATTAAAATCAAATATATGTGTAATTTTTGTGATTGGTCGTAGTAATAATTGTATTATGCAATGCGGTGACGTAGCAGTACATCGGCCAATCACAAAATTAATAGAGGAGTAACGATAGTTACGGGAAAATCAATCATCTTTAGGAGAGAGATATATTCTTAAGTCTTGTTTGAGGAGGTTGAAAAATGTTGTGGTGAATATAATTGTAAAGGAAAGTTAATAACCTTCAAAAAGAGTTATTCGAAATTCGTAATAGTAACGAGTGGATTATACAATTAAATATATTACGGAATAGAAGATATATAAAGATTTATTTCTGTCACCAAAATTCCACACCTGAGAAAAGATCTCATGACTTTATTTAATCAAACTCAATCATCAATGGCCTGCAGCGAAGAAATAACGTCAAAAATATGTCGGCCGAACGTGTGGCTGATTAAGTTGGAGAACCAAAGTGCTTCCTATCTGCTGCGAGTGGTGGAAAAACGCTACAATGTGCTATGTTTTTCAGAACATTGGCTGAACGAAAACCATATTTTAAATACTAAGCTTACCAAGTTCAATCTAGCTGCACATTATTGTAGAGAAACATATAATCATGGTGGAAGTTGTATATATGTAAGAGATGGCATTAAATTTAGTATGATATGCACATCCGGTCTGTCACATGAAAAAGATATAGAAATCTCTGCAGTTGAACTCGTTGGATATAATCTTATTGTAGCTTGTATATACAGATCTCCTAATGGTAACTTAAATATTTTTCTGAACAAACTAGAAAAGGTTCTTAGTAAATTTAAACATTTAAGCAAAACACTCACTGTCTGTGGAGACTTCAATATTGATTTTGCTAAAATCTCAAAACAAAAGAATGACTTAATTGATTTTGTAGATACATTTAACTTAAAAAACCTTTAGTAAATTTCCCAACCAGAAATACAAAATTCTGTGCAACCATAGTTGACCAAATTTTTACTAATGCTAGTCAGTTGTACAAGTCACCCACGGAATATGGGTTACAGTGATCATAATGCTCAGTTAATATCAATAAATATGGAAAACAGTATAAATCCAAACCTTAGAAAAACAAAATTTACCAGACAATTCAATGATTCAAATATAGACTATTTCTTGCATCTATTAAAAAGCGAAATGTGGCATGAAGTGTATGATACATCTGATACTAATGAAAAATTCGAAACTTTTCAAAAAATATTTTGGCATTATTTTGATATAGCTTTCCCACTTGTACAAATAAAAGAATCATTCTCAGGAAAATCAAATTTGTGGATTACTAAAGGAATTATAACATCTTGCGCACACAAACGAAAATTACATGAAATTCTGTAAACAGTGACTGTCACTCCACAATTCAGTGACTATGTTAAAAAATATAAAACCACATTGAATAAAGTTATAAAACAAGCAAAAAAGATGGCAAACGATAAATTCATCAAAAGTGCCCAGAACAAAATGAAAGCCTCATGGAAAGTAATACACAATGAAATAAAGCCCAATAAGAATGTAGATAATTTAGTACTGCAGAAGCATTCAAAATTAATAACAAACCCAAAGTTAATAGCAGAGACTTTTAATGATCACTTCATAAATCTTGCTGAAAATATTGTTTCACAAAAGAACTCCACAATGGGTACTTCAGTTAAAACAAATAGAGTAAATATATGTGAAACAACAATGTTCTTGTGCCCTACTGATTTCGAAGAAATCATTTCAGTAATATCCAAATTTAAATCCAAGTACTCTTCAGGTACTGATAACATTCCTGATTTTTTGCTAAAGAAATGTTCTATTCTTATTGCACACCCGTTAGCAGACGTATGCAATAGCTCACTTGAACATGCAGTGTTTCCAGAAGCTCTAAAAACTGCTAAAGTAAAGCCACTATACAAAAAAGGAGATAAAACTGATTTACTAAATTACAGGCCAATTTCACTCTTATCCAGCTTCTCTAAAATACTGGAAAAGATATTCTATAAAAGACGTATAGCATTTATAGAGATGAATGATTTAATATCTAAAACTCAGCATGGGTTTTGTAAACAAAAGTCAACAGAAACTGCACTTTTTGATTTTGTAAACAGTGTAATAAATACTTTAGATAACACAGACAAAATACTAGGCGCATTTTTCGACCTAACTAAAGCATTCGATGTACTAAACCATAATTTACTATTCCAAAAATTAGAACATATGGGTATTAGAGGGCATGCATTGGAATGGATCAAATTATATCTAAAGGACAGGAAACAAATAGACATTTCACATACAGAAAAAAATTGCATTAAAGAATACCGATCAGACACAAAATATATTAAGTTTGGTGTACCACAAGGTTCTATTTTGGGTCCTATTCTTTTCTTATTGTTTGTAAATGATTTACAGTCAAATATTACAGCTAAAACAATAGTTCAATATGCGGATGACACAAATATATTGTCACCCTGGCGGTAGAATCGCGAAGCCGATGACAAATGATGGCCGGTGGAGATTCGGAAAACTTTGGAACCAATCGTTACCGGTAGCGAGAGACAGTTGAATGTAGAGTTGGAAAAATAAACAGTTTTTGAGGTTCTAGCAATTTTGTAATGTTGAACAGTGTATTTCAAGGAGAATAAAGTGTAGTTTTTGTGTTTCGTAACCTCGTTTTATCATTTCACGAACCCACAAAGTCACAATATTAATTGAAAGCAATGCACTTGAAGAGCTACAAATCTTATCAAGCAGAATGTTCAGTAATATTTCTAAATGGTTCAGCAATAATAATTTAATTGTAAACTTGGATAAGACACATGTAATTCATTTTCAGTTTTCTCAGAATAAGTCTCTTGTACAATCACAATTAATATGTAATAATCAAGTAATTAAGTATGTAAATACAACTAAATTTCTTGGTCTTTGGATACAGAGTAACCTAAAGTGGGAGAAACATGTTGATCATCTAATTAAAAAACTGAGTACAATTTGTTATAATTTCAGACAACTGGTACACATAGTTCACATAAAAACTCTCAGAAGCGTGTATTTTGCGTGTGCTCACTCCATTTTAAAATATGGCATAACATTATGGGGTAACTCACCATATTGTAAATCATTATTCATAATGCAAAAACGGATTCTAAGAATACTTGGAGGAGTTAAATCAACACCTACGTGCAGACCATTATTTAAAAATTTAAAATCTTACCTCTCCCATGTATTTTCATTTTTGAAATTTTAAAATTCACAAAGATAAATTTAATGAAAGGAAATGGCCACTGTATCTTTAATGACACAGTTCATAATCATAATACTAGACAGAGAATGGACATTCATGTGAATAGAAGTAACACAAAAGCTCATCAAAACAGTGTAATAAACCTAGGAATCACTTTTTTTAATAAACTGCCTATAGCCAATAAAACCACTTGCAATTTTACAGCATTTAAAAAGTCAGTTTTGTCATACTTGCTAGACCATTGTTTTTATTCTGTTAGTGGATTTATGGAAAGTTTATAATATTGTTACATTTCAGAATTAATTGTGTATATTATAAAATTCTTGAGATATCTTTATAAAACATTATTTTGTACAAACACTGACTTGTCCTTATTGGATGTGACTTGTTAATTTACAAGTATATTTTAATTGCACTGCAAATTCACAATTTGACGTGTCTTATATCATAGTACTCATGTACAATGTATGATTTACAAGATGAATAATCTATCTATCTGCATTAACTATGTGGGAAAAGATATTCATACAGAAATATGAAGGAAAACTGTTCAATTTTGACACCACCTTTGAAGAAAACCTGAACTTCAAGTTCATCAAAATACTAACAGAATGCAACCACCGCCTTCAAGAAGTTTCACCAAATCAAAATTCAGCAGTCAACATTAGCTGAGTATGTTAGGAAGGTTCTAATGAAACTCATTCTAGGTAAACACTAACAATATATGGAGCATTGAGTACTAGTTCATCACAAAATTATATTAACTTTTTTCTTAATTGTATCATAATCCTTACTTATTAATTCATCTGACAACACTGTGTACTGTATATGCAAGAATGACAGAAAATAGAGTCAACATGAAAAATTCAATGCCATGGCCGGGATTTGAACCACGGATCTCCTGATTTCCGTCCAGTCACTCTAACCCATATAACTACCATGGTTAATGTGCCGTCCTGACATTAAATTCTCCATTTAAGCTGTATATTTCCTCGGTAGACCACTAGGGGCTCTCGCATTCGAGATACACCATTTGTGGCGACTTACTATCGTAAGTACTTGAGTCCCAGGCTTCATTATTTAACTCTTATTATTTTAGTTAATTGATGGAAATTATTAATTTTTAGATGAGTCGTATTTATTACACATCTGCTTCACTTTCGTATCTATTTTGAGGACATGTTTCGCAAATCATCGTTTGCATCTACGGCTCTTATGCGACTAAAGCTTGATCCAGCGGTGTGGTTAATTCTGGGGTTGCTGCTGCCATCTGTTGATTTAGTGATGAATTTAAATGTGGAATTCTCTTCTGGCGGGATTTCAAAGTTCATTAGTTGGTTTTTATGTTTTTCTATGTATATCCTCTCCCATATGATGAGTTCACTATGTTTTTGTACGTATTTTAGTAATTCGGTGCTATCTTCAATTTCATGATTTTCAGACCAGAAATGAGCTGCTATTGCGGACTTATCAATATTTTTGTATCTTAAGTGCCTGAAGTGTTCTTTCTTCTAGTGCTTTGTCCTCCCTATGTAAATTTTTTCACAGTCTTTACACTTAATCTTGTAAATGCCTGACTTTTCCTCTGGTTTTATCTTATCAGTATTATTACTGTGAAGTAGATTTTTAATGTTGTAATTGTTTTTTGGTGCCAATGTTATATTGTATTTCTTGAATATTTTTTGGAACTTTTTTGTGGCTCAGGGGTGGTATGTAAATTTAGCAAATCTAATTTCTTGTTTTATTGGTGTGAGAGCTGTGATCTGTTTTAATCTCTTTTGAAGTTTGAATGATTTTAGTTTTTTATCTACAAGGTTTTTTCCATATCCATTTTTAATTGCAGTTTTTAAGATTTGATGGTATTCGTTTTGATATTCTTGCTGGCTGAGAGGTAGATTTACTAATCTATGTGTGAGACTGTTGATGGTTGCATGTTTGTGTGGAATTGGGTTGAAACTATTTGCTTTGATGTAATTATCTGTGTGTGTTGCTTTTCTATGGATGCCAAATTCTAGTTTTTCATTGCTTTTTTTGATTTTAAGGTCTAAAAAACGTAGAGTACAGTCCTCTTCAGTTTTCACTGTGAATTGTATGTTGGGTTCTTGCAGGTTGAGTAGTTTCAAAGCATCATCTATTTGTTTGTAGGGCACTATTGCAAAGATGTCGTCTACGTATCTGTACCATGTTTTAAACATATGAGGGAAAGCTTTAGTTATATGTGTTTCGAAAAAGCTCATGTATAGATTGGCCAAAAATGGTGATAGCGGGCTTCCCATAGCTAGTCCTGAAATTTGTTTATAATATTTTCCATCGATTACAAAATAATTTTGTTGTATACATATTTCAGTCATTGCCAAATATTCTTCTATTGCATTGGCATCTAGGTTTATAGAATTTAGCCATTTTTTCAGTTGAATCAAAAGTTTGTCTAATGGAATGCTAGGGAAGATTGAGCGGACATCAAAGGATACTAAAGTGTCACGAGGTTTTAGTTTAAGATTTTGAATTTTTTCTACCAGGTCTAAAGAGTTTTTTATGCTCAGAGTATGGAATTGTGGAAAGGACTGAAATTTTTTGGATAGCCATTTTGCCAGAAGGTAAGTAGGAGTGTTTATATTATTTACAATGGGTCTCATGGATATGTTGGGTTTGTGTACTTTAGGCAAACCATATAGTCTTGCATAATCATTGGCAACCAAAACATAATAAAATTTCAGCAAAGAACACATCCCTAGACAATGTAATTAATCTCTCAAAGCAAAATTTTAACAATGAAGAAATAGATGTGCTTAACCAAGGACTAAAAACATGTATAACATACTCCAGCAACCCGGATGAATTCATTGCAGATATCGAATTAGCAGTAGAAGGCTTGGAAACCATGGACAAAAATATAATTAGGAAAAAATCAGCTCCTATATTGGAAAACTTAATAAATAAAAAGCCAGCAAAACATTCGAAACAAATTCAGATAATTAAATCTTTAAGGAAAAAGGATGTAATCTTCTCAAGGGCTGATAAAGGGAACAAAATAGTAATCTTAGATACAGCTACATACAAAGAAAAAATGTTAGAGTTACTACAACAAAAAGAATTCCAGGAAATAGATTCTAATCCACTCAACCGATGCATAAAAGATGTACAAAAAACCATCATTAATAGTAAAATTTTAACAACTACAGAACAAAAAACTATCAAACCGGACAACCCTACCCTTGCAAGACTATATGGTTTGCCTAAAGTACACAAACCCAACATACCCATGAGACCCATTGTAAATAATATAAACACTCCTACTTACCTTCTGGCAAAATGGCTATCCAAAAAATTTCAGTCCTTTCCACAATTCCATACTCTGAGCATAAAAAACTCTTTAGAACTGGTAGAAAAAATTCAAAATCTTAAACTAAAACCTCGTGACACTTTAGTATCCTTTGATGTCCGCTCCCTCTTCCCTAGCATTCCATTAGACAAACTTTTGATTCAACTGAAAAAATGGCTAAATTCTATAAACCTAGATGCCAATGCAATAGAAGAATATTTGGCAATGACTGAAATATGTATACAACAAAATTATTTTGTAATCGATGGAAAATATTATAAACAAATTTCAGGACTAGCTATGGGAAGCCCGCTATCACCATTTTTGGCCAATCTATACATGAGCTTTTTCGAAACACATATAACTAAAGCTTTCCCTCATATGTTTAAAACATGGTACAGATACGTAGACGACATCTTTGCAATAGTGCCCTACAAACAAATAGATGATGCTTTGAAACTACTCAACCTGCAAGAACCCAGCATACAATTCACAGTGAAAAATGAAGAGGACTGTACTCTACCTTTTTTAGACCTTAAAATCAAAAAAAGCAATGAAAAACTAGAATTTGGCATCCATAGAAAAGCAACACACACAGATAATTACATCAAAGCAAATAGTTTCAACCCAATTCCACACAAACATGCAACCATCAACAGTCTCACACATAGATTAGTAAATCTACCTCTCAGCCAGCAAGAATATCAAAACGAATACCATCAAATCTTAAAAACTGCAATTAAAAAGGGATATGGAAAAAACCTTGTAGATAAAAAACTAAAATCATTCAAACTTCAAAAGAGATTAAAACAGATCACAGCTCTCACACCAATAAAACAAGAAATTAGATTTGCTAAATTTACATACCACCCCTGGGCCACAAAAAAGTTCCAAAAAATATTCAAGAAATACAATATAACATTGGCACCAAAAAACAATTACAACATTAAAAACCTACTTCACAGTAATAATACTGATAAGATAAAACCAGAGGAAAAGTCAGGCATTTACAAGATTAAGTGTAAAGACTGTGAAAAAGATTACATAGGGAGGACAAAGCACTAGAAGAAAGAACACTTCAGGCACTTAAGATACAAAAATATTGATAAGTCCGCAATAGCAGCTCATTTCTGGTCTGAAAATCATGAAATTGAAGATAGCACAGAATTACTAAAATACGTACAAAAACATAGTGAACTCGTCATATGGGAGAGGATATACATAGAAAAACATAAAAACCAACTAATGAACTTTGAAATCCCGCCAGAAGAGAATCCCACATTTAAGTTCATCACTAAATCAACAGATGGCAGCAGCAACCCCAGAATTAACCACACCGCTGGATCAAGCTTTAGTTGCATAAGAGCCGTAGATGCAAACGATGATTTGCGAAACATGTCCTCAAAATAGATACGAAAGTGAAGCAGATGTGTAATAAATACGACTCATCTAAAAATTAATAATTTTTCGCTTCACTGTGGTGTTCCAATACAGTTAAATCTCGATATGATGGAAATTAATCATTTCTTCACACTAGCCGTATATAGGCTAAGGTCTTTGATAGATAGTCAACATGAAAAATTCAGTGCCATGGCTAGGATTTGAACCACGGATCTCCGTCCAGTCTCACAGTTCCACCACCAGAGAGAGAGTGGACAACAACAGATGCCAGTTGGAAAGAGATTGAAAATGGAGGCGAATGCCTTTGAAACTAGTCTCTCATAAATATAAACAAGAAAGTGACGAGTATTAATAAACCAACTACAAATAGTTTCTGAGATTTATTCATCCAATTTAACATATACATGTTGTGGATTTGTCCAGTATTTTAAACATTTAATTATAAATGAACTTTAAAGAGAGTTGATTAATGACACTAAACAACACTTACTTTTAAATTTTTCCGGAACATTTTTCTGAGGCTTTGCCTCTATCATCAGCCGGCCCTCGGCAAAGCCTCAGAAACATGTTCCGGAAAAATTTAAAAGTGTTGTTTACTGTCATTAATCGACTCTCTTTAAAGTTCATTTATCATAACAACACTGTTTTCAACACTTCCAAGAAAGGAATTTAATTATAATATTATAAAAGTTAAACAACAGTAATTACTTAAAAAATTATATTGTACCTGTAGATTAAACTTATATATTGTTAAATACAAGTGAATACTTCATTAATTCAAAAACTCATCAGTTGAGTAATAACATTTTTCAATTAAAAAATGCTTGAGATGTTTTTTGAAGCGCGGAAAGGAATTTATATTTTTTATTTCAATAGGTAATTCATTGTAAAATTTAATTCCTCTATAGTAGAAACTATGTTCAAACAATTTTTTGTTATGTGGGGTTATATGTAGTTTTGCTTTATCTCTTGTATTATGACAGTCAATTTCAGAATTTATGGTAAAATCTTTGATGCATGTTTGCATTAATACAATTGTTTCATATAGAGCACATTCCTCCAGTTCACCTTCTTTTGGTGATCAGATGTATTTTCCTTATAGATTTGTACACTATTACACTGATTTCAACCAACATTGACACAAAAATTACTAACTAGCTAAGAATTCAAGTTAATATATGTGTGTTTGGAGGAATTTAGTAACAGTGACATCAAAATTAATCGTAAAAACTGTAGTCGGTTTATTGACACTTGTCACTTACTTTTTATATATATTTTTGAGGAACTAGTTTCAAAGGCCATTGCCTGCAATTTCAACCTCTGCCAACTAGAATCTGTTGTTGTCTACTCTCCTCTCTCTGATGGTGGAATTATGAACTTCTTTGTCAAATTATCTACTGGTGGGATTTCAAAGTTCATTACGCGGTCCTTATTTTTCCATATGAATACAGCAAAAGCTCTTGAAACATGTCCTGTGAAAAAACAGTGTGAGTGAAGCAATGTGTGATCTTCTCGATTCACTTTTGTGCTATGTTCTCCCATGTTGTTAGTTTATCACTCCTTTTAATAATTTTGGAAATTGATCCAAATCCAAAATTATTAAAAAGAGTGTTAAACTAAAATGAACTAACAACATGACCGCATAATGAACTTTGAAATTCCACCAGTAGATAATATGACAAAGAAGTTCATAGTTCCATCACCAGAGAGAGGAGAGCAGATGACAACAGATGCTAGTTGGAGAGAGGTTGTAAATGGAGGCAATGGCCTTTGAAACTAGTCCCTCAATAATATAAAGTAAGTGGCGAGTGTCAATAAACCGACTACAAATAGTTTTTACGATTAATTCAAGTTAAGTTAGACTTCAAAGCACCCAACACTAGGAAAGCTTAATGAAGTAAATACCCAAATATTAAAAGCAGAAGCATTATTAACAGTGAAGTATTCTTCATTTTTGAGTAGACTCAAGTCTACCACAGAGCTGACGATAGGGGAGAAGTCCCCAGAAACTAGTCTTCATAAAAAACTTGTAAGTGGAGAAAAGTATATACAAGGTTGACTCACTTGGCCTAATTTTAGTAACAATGGCACTCCACTTTCTGAAATACTTCTTTTTATTCTATATAAATACCTGTTTGTCTGTAATGTTCCACTGCATGATCATTGCCTCCAGATCCATCGTAGAATTTCCTACCACAAAGAATTGAGCCATCTGTCAGGTTGAGCCACAGATTCTGAGTGAGGTCACATTTCTCACACTTCCATCCACTGGGAGGAACTTTCTTGCCAAGATCCAACTGCATCAGATTATCTGCATGCCTACAAAAAGCAATAAAGCCATTACCATTTACTCATTGTACAATGTGCCTCTGATACCAAGGTCCCAGGTTCAAATCTGGCCTACACTGAGTATGTTTAAAAGCAACAGCCCTGTGTAAGCAGATTTATTAACATGTAAAAGAACTCCTGCGAGTCAAAATGTTCATACACCAGTGGTGCTGATATAATTCTGACAAATGACACCATCAATAACAAACAAAACTTTCATTATATCATTCCCCACTGTTCATCCAATATTCCAGACATAAGCATAATATAAATTTGAATGTGGTTTAAAAAGATGCCATATAAAATATATTTTAAGTGATAAATTTGATTTATTTAAGAACAGCCCTATCACCCCAAGCTCAAACTCCTTCACCTGATGGTAGTAGGAATTTGCTGTCAGTCTGTTGGTCTAGAACCTATTTGAGACAATTTAAGTAGAATTGACTGAGCCAAAGGAACATATAATTACTTTTCGCTCTCTTCACCTCCTACTTAACTGATGCCCAATTTCCTTATTCGGTTTAGCAAATTTCAAGTAAACTATAAATGAAGTCCCTAATTTCACTTCATTTGATTAATGCAGTTTTAAAATAAGTGTAACATACAGATTTTCTTTGCGAATCCATCATATAAGATGCTTTCAAAAAGAAATGAGCCGGAGACATAATTATAGAAACCAGTACTTGTATGTTAGAAGTATTGGCCCTGGCTGTTGAGACAGTTGTCCCACTGTGACACAAGGCGGTGAACGACTGTCTCATAAAAGTCCTAGGGCTGTGATATGAGCCAGCTTTGCACATACAACTGGACGTCGACACCCGAGGTGAATCGTTTGCCACTCAGAGCCTCTTTAAGGGAACCAAAAATGGCGCAATCACAGGGAGAGAGGTCTGGACTGTATGAAGGGTGGCCAAGAACCTCCCATTTGAATTTCTGCAGGAGTGCAGCGACTGTGTTGGCTGTATAAGGCTTTGCATTGTCATGGAGCAGAATGACCCCACTGGTGAGATTGCCTGGTCATTTTTATTTGATCGCTTGGCGAAGGTTGGTCAAGGATTGCAAGTTGTCCCATGCTGCAGGAAGTGTATCAGAAGGGGGCCATCTTGGTCAAAGAAGAACATCAGCATAACCTTTCCTGCACTTGTGTGGATAGCCTTAGCTTTTTTTGGTGATGGTGAGCCTGGATGCTTCCACTGGAGACTTTGTCATTTTGATTCTGGTTCGAAGTGATGACACCATGACTCATCTCCAGCCAACACTCGTGCCAGGAACTCATTCCCTTCCCTAGCATAGCGCTGCAGATGACCAAGACAAGTGGGCCATTCGACATGTTTCCATGTGGTTGAAGACTGTGGGGCACCCACTGGGCATACACTTTGCACAAGAGCAGCTGCTCCTTCATGATGGTGTGAACACTTCCGACATTCAATCCGACCTCAGCGGCTATGGCTTTCACTGTCACTCGGCGGTCCTGGGTAATGAGTGCATCAATCAGCTAGACGATGTCATCGGTAATGCAGTGTGGTGCTCCAGACCATGCATCATCAATTAACGTCCTCCCCTGAAGCACTTGTGCCACACCTTGACCCTTGCAAGGGACATGCAGTGTTTGCTGTACACTTGTGACTTTCTTCGATGAATGTCCATTTCCCCTACTCCTTCCGCTGTCAGAAAACGAACCACACCTCCATGATCTTTTGATGCCTCCATTTCACTGTTTGCAATGCGACTGGCAGTGCTGGACGATTGATGCATGCTGATGCTAGCTTTGTATAGTCATGTGACGTGCACTTCCATACTCTGGTTCGGAACAACACTTCGTTACACTTGCCACGTTATTACAATCCTGTCACCTGTTTATGCATAACAGTCTCCAGCTTGTTACTTTTTGAACACCTGTATATTCATTCAAAAATATACATTTTTCAACAGTTGCTTTTCTTCATGATATATTGCAATAGCTCCTATCTGCTAGCCTTGGACATATTCACCTGTGTTCTTCCTTCTAACCTGAGTATATGGCAACTGTAACATTAAATTTTACATGCTTATTTAATGAAAATAATGTGCCTAGATTTCTAAAAATGACTTCTTGTAGAGGAGTTGCTAGCTTAAATAAAATAAATAAAGGTTCACCAATTTCTGCACTAGAAGTTTTACCCTGTTTCACAATACGTGACACGGTATGCACACTCATATTGCATGCTCTGGTTGCGAGTTCCTGGCTTAGTGATAAATTGATGCACTCACACTTTCTCAGATGAAATTTGTTAAAGAAACTGTACACTTTAAAAATAATATTTCTGGCCTAGAAGCGGTATATTCCCCCTAGTACCTGCACCACTGGTACCTGGTTTTGAAAGTGACATTGTTAAGAGTTCACAAAACACAATGTAAACACGTGAATTTTCTGCTCATTGTTACAGTTACGCAAAGCACTTCCACTCAAATTTGCATTACAAAGTGGTCTTGAACCAAACTTCAAAGAATATGCACGCACTTCTAGAATGCAGTGATCCATGGTCGGTTAATTTATGAACTAAATATAAGCAGTTCCTAACAACACTTTGTAATGTGTCACTCAGTAATGTGTAATGAAAAGGAATAACACAGAGCAAGATTGGAAGTTGAAACACAAACATAGAGTTAGGAGATGTGTAATAAACTCATCTATAATTTAATAATAGAGTTAGGTGTTTATTCTCAAAGCGATAACTCAAGAACCGTACGTCATGGAAAAATGGCCTTTGTACAGGCCATGCTGCCTCAAAAATTCCTGCTGCATATGCCAAGGCATATCGGAAAATCAAATTTCCAGTAGTATTTTTGGGTACATGAAAGAGAAATCTCTGCTGCTCATGTTTGCACTGTGCCCTCCAACTTGGCAATGCTGTACACCTATAGTCACTCCAGGTAAGCTCTCCCTAGCTCTGCCTCATATGTCTTCTAATGCCGTAAGCCTTACAGCTGTGGCATGGATTTCAAGAAGTTCCAAAGCCTTAGCCATCTTGGTTTATTATGGCGTTGTTGAAGTTTACAAGTGGTATCACCAGATAATCATTTGGCATACAAAAAAATGGTTTAATTTGGGATGTGCATGAAGTTTACGTATTTTGGCAGCAGCAAAGAGAAAAACATCTCTTTCTGAAAAAGTGTGCGTGCGTGTATGATGTTAATGTTCAGATATTTAGCAAAACATTCTCCTTCTTTCCTCCTAATATTTTGAGGTCAAGTCTGGATAGTTTAAGTTGTTCAGATAGACAATCCACATTCATTTCCTCTTGCTAGTTACATAACAGACAATTTGGAGATGATGTGCAGGTGTTTGCTGAGACAGTCATGTCTAGTGATAAGTCTGAACATGGTGACGGCTATTTTTCGAGGTAGTTCAGGAATTAGTTTAAGTTTTTTAAGAATTTTTCTCCTTTGGAATTTAATATATTTGTGGTTAAGTTAGTTTTATAATCATTATTCCTTTTCTTCTTGATGATACTTTTAACTGATTCTAGTGGTATTTTTGACTGTATCTTATTTGGAATTTTGGTTCCCTTTTTTGCTAGAATATGTTACTCAATCTACAGTGTGCAGGTAGCTACTGGAACACTATATTCTTACTTAAATTTTGTATCTGTTTAACCAAACTATGAATTTTTCTTATTTTTTCTGTTTTTTGGATTCTGAGTTAAAGCTATTGCTTGGATTGCAGCTCTAGAATCTGATAAAATAACAATGCTTTTACATTTTTGTCGCCAAGCAGATATTATAGAGAAGTGTAGATTACATCAATTTCTCCATCAAAATTTCTAGTGTTTTTTCTCGCATTTTTGTAAAAGGAGAAAAACTAACATGTGCCATCTGCCATCACTTACAAATGAGCCACTTGTGTCCATTCTTCTTCAGTGTATTTGGTTTGTAATGTTTCTAATACTATCAGTTTTGTAATATCTGGACTTGTCTGTTTCTATGATGATTTTTATTAATGAAGATTTTTTTCCCATCACAGAATCATGAACTTTGAAACACTTGACATCTTTGACAAATACATCATGCCATCTAGCGATGATACAGAGAAAGAGGAAACCACTACAATTTGCAATAGTCAATACTCAGCTGATGATGAGAGCAAAAGCTCTTGAAACATGTCCTGTGAAAAACAGTGTGAGTGAAGCAATGCGTCAATATCTTCTCAATTCACTTTTATTTCATCTTATGTTTCACTGTCTCTACGCTTCTTTCAATTTTTATACTTCGAAAAAGAATTGTTTAACTTCTTTTCAAATATTCCAATTTTAATTCCTTCAGAATGAACATAAACACGTCGTAACACAAAATTAATACATGATTTCAGAAGCGCATCTATTCGTTTTACAATGATGTTTTACTCGTCATTGATTCTACACAGATTGTTTTGCTTCCATACTCGATGGCGTCTATGAGCAGAATAACATTTTGTTGCTTTACTCAGTAATGTCTAAACATAGAATGAACTTAACTCTAGATTATTTGAGATTATAGAATAGCTCGTTGCTATGACAATTCAATAACTTTTATTGGTTTACATCATCTTTAGTTACACAACTTTCATTACCATATTAGGTAATCTTTATAATTTGTTCTTTAAACCATTTTTTAAATAATTTAACAAACATTCTTAACAATTTAAACTAATATCATTGTTAAACACATTAACAATAGTAATTTTCCTTTGTTTCCACATCTTCAATCACTATTTTACCTTCAATTGTTCTTTTAAATCTTGTTCCCTTTCTACTATTATTTTTTAATAATTTGCAATGAATCCTTTTCTCAAATTTAAAATAACAAAACTATATTATTGACAATTCCTTTCTTGGAAGTGTTGAAAACAGTGTTGTTATGATAAATTAAATTACTTTTAAATTTTTCCGGAACATGTTTCAGAGACTTTGCCTCTATCCTCAGCTGGCCATCGACTGGTTCTGATTGGTGTAGTTGACGATATTTTGTCAAAGGTCTCCTCTGGTGGCGGTTCAAGGAACTTGCTGAACAAATGATTCTGGGGGATGTCGAAATTGAATACTTTGTTCCTATTTTTTGAAATGAAGATTTGTTCCCGTGTGGATAGTTCTTGTTTTCCTGATGTATGTTTTAGTAGTTTTGGTTTTGGATTTATGTTGTGGTTTTTTTCCCAAAAATGTGTGGCAACTGCTGATTTTTCTAATTGTTTATATTTTATGTTTCTAAAGTGTTCCTTTGCTCTTGTTTCTAAATTTCTTTTGTTTTTTCCAATATAAATTTGACTACGGTCACTGCATTCAATTTGATATATACCAGATTTTTTGTTAGATGGAATGGCATCTTTGATGTTTGAGCAAATTAGGTTTTTTAAGGAGAAATGGTTGACTGGAGCTAGTTGAATGTTTTGTTTTCTGAAGACTTTTTTGAATTTATCATAGGCCCATGGATGGTAAGTGAATTTTTTGAAAATCATATTAGTTTCTGTAGCTGAGAGGGTTGTAGTTTCCTTTAGTAGCTTCTTCCTTTTTGCTAAGTTCACTTTTTTGTCTACTAATTATTTGGGAAATTTATTTTTTTGTGCTATTTCAATTATTTTGAAGTATTCTGTTTTGTATTCTTCTGCTGTGAGAGGGATGTTTACCAATCTGTGTGCTAAACTATTGAAGATTGCCTGTTTGTGGGATCTTGGGTTGTAGCCATTAGCTTTTATGTACTGTCCGGCCGCTGTATCTCCGGCTCTGACATTTAGTGGCTGCAGGAAGTGGAGGGGGAAGGTTACTAGTACCAACATATAATAATGAGTAATTGAAAACATATCGTCAGAATTATCTTTATAATGAGAGTATAGGAATCTATTAGCTTCAAAACATTGAAATACAACTTGTAATTTCATTATCATGCAAGATATTCTTTACAACATCACTCTATTCAAATATTTCGTTCACACCTTTCACGCACACCAACTGCTTCTGTTGGTAGTACTGGGAGTCTGTACATCCGGTGTCGTAGTCAGGAAGCTAAAACTGTCTGCTAGCGCCAATCAGCGTTGTCGCTGGTAGGCGTGGCTGCCGAACCCAACACCGTGTTGCCAGCTTAAATTTGTTTGAGCCACGTGGCCTAATAGCGGCATGCGTTGGTGAACTTTCTTTGGTATAATTCTCGCGCGTGAACTCCGATGTTTAGTGTTCGTAAGTCCTATTATTATCGCTATTATAATAATATGGCTGCTGGTTCGTGAAATATGCAAATACATGAAATATTTAAAATACGCATTGTTCCTCTGCTTGAAATTCCCGCTCAAGAACTGGCAACAGCCTGCTTCCCCCTCTCGAGAAATGTCAGAGCCGCAGATAGAACGGCCGAGGTATAGTTGTCTGTCTGTGTTGGTTTTCTGTAAATGCCAAAGTTTATTCTATTTTTATTTCTGATTATTTTTAGATCTAAAAATGGTAAATACTCGTCTTTTTCAACTTCTACAGTGAACTTGATGCTTTTTTCTTGAATATTTAAAAGTTCTAGTGCATCACTGATGTGTTTTTTTGGTACTATTGCAAAGATGTCATCTACATATCGTTGCCAGAGTTTGAACATCCAAGGGAAACCTTTGTTGATACTTATTTCTAATGCACTCATGTACAGATCGGCCAGGAAGGGTGATAGGGTGTTGCCCATTGCTAACCCTGAAGTTTGATGAAAATATTTTGTTTGAAACTGGAAGAAATTTTGTTCTATGCATAATTTGGTTAGTTTGATGTAGTCTGAAATTTCAGGTGATGCCATTCCAAGTGATTTAAGCCATTTTTATATCAACGATGGGAGTTGATTAACTGGTATGCTGGGAAACAGTAATTTAACATCAAACGAGACTAGTGTGTCCTCTTCTTTTAGTCATAGGTGTTTTTGATGCTTAGGCTGTTGAATTTTGGAAATGAGTTGAATTTGTACAAAAGTTAATCGAGAATATATTGACACATTGCTTCACTCACACTGTTTATTCACAGGACATGTTTCAAGAGCTCTTGCTCCTATCCTCAGCTGATACTCGACTAGTGCAAGTTGTAGTGGTTTCTTCTTTCTCCGTATTGTCAATAGATGGCGTGATGTACTTGTCAAAGATGTCCGGTGGTGGAGTTTCAAAATTCATGACTCTATGACGATTTTTGTTAATGAAGATTTTTTCCCATACGGAAAGGTCTATGGGGTGATTAACGTATTTTATTAGAGATGTTTCCAAATTGATGTCATGTCTAGTATTCAAAAAATGAAAAGCCACTGCTGATTTTTCTGTTTCACCATTTTTAATGTTTCTCATATGTTCTTTAGTTCTGATGTTAATATTTCTTTTTGTTTTTCCTATATAAATTTTAGGGCAAGTTTCACATTTGATCTCATAGATTCCTGGTTTTTCTTTGGTAGTGATTGAATTTTTGGGAGGGCCTTTTAACAAATTTCTGATATTAAACCTATTTTGAGGTGCAAGAGTTATGTTGTGTTTTGAGAAGATTTTTTGGAATTTGTTATAGGCTGATGGGTGGAAGGTGAATTTTTTAAAAAGTTTTTTCTCTTTTTCTCCTGTAGGTTCTAGGGTGGTGGTTTCTTTTATTTTCTTAGCTTTGTTGAGTCTGTTAACAGTTTTGTCTACTAAATTTGGGTTGAAACCGAAATGTATGAACCCGGCCATGTGGTCTAACTTAGAAAATAATATGCTGTCAATTCTTAATTTGAAAATGCGTAAGAAAACAGCCATTTTAAAACAAAAATTCATGAATCTTCAAAAGAAACAAGAACCAAATCCACATAAAAAGCAAGATTTATTACTCCCATGTCAAAAACCTAACAATGTAACGAATCTATCCACATGCAACTTCACGGAGAAAGAAATAGATTTTCTAAACAAAGGCCTAAAAACATGTGTAGACTACACAAAAAACATTGAAAACTATATCGCGGACATTGAAATAGCGAAATACAATTTGCCCGATAATAAAAAATCTACGATCAGAACACAGTGCTTAGAAACTCTAGATCATATTCAAAATGCAAATTCAAAAAGATATTCATATAAAAAATTAATCAAAAATTTAAATGAAAAACCGGTAGTCTACACAAAAGCAGACAAGGGTAACAAAATAGTAATATTGGACGAAGAAGACTATCACAAAAAAATGGACAACCTTTTAAACGGAAAAGAATTTGTTAAACTAGAAAACAATCCATTAAAGAAAGCATGCAAATCTGTGGAATTAGCAATTAAAAACAGTAAAATCATGACTAAAAGAGATAAATTGAACAATAAAATAGACAGTCCAAAAACACCATACATATATGGTTTACCCAAAATACATAAACCTGAAATTACCCTCAGACCAATAATTAATAACATTGATGCACCCACTTACCAACTATCAAAATGGCTGGTTCAAATCTTCTAATCCTTCACAAAATTTGAAAATTTAAGTATCAAAAACTTGTTTGAATTGTTAAATCTCCTGAAGGACACAAAGATCAACTCTACAGATGCTTTAGTTTCCTTTGACGTCATTTCTTTATATCCAAGTATACCTACCAATGAGCTTATTCCACTTCTCAAAAAATGGCTGGAATCAATACAAATAACACCTGAAGAAATAGAAGAACTTTCACAACTTACAGAAATTTGTATCAATCAAAATTTTTTCAGCTTTAATGGACAGATCTATAAACAAAAAACGGGCCTAGCTATGGGCAACCCATTGTCTCCCTTCTTGGCAGATTTATTCATGAGTGCTTTTGAAACACATTTCACAAAAGCTTTTCCAAATTATTTCAAAGTGTGGTATCGCTATGTTGACGACATTTTTGCAATAGTACCTAAAAAACTCATACAAGATGGTCTTAAACTTTTGAATATACAAAATCCAGCTATAAAATTTACATTGGAAACAGAAGAGGATGGTGTGCTCCCCTTTTTGGACATCAAGATCAAAAAAATGAACAACAAACTCACTTTTGGTATCTACAGGAAACCGACACACACAGATAATTACATTAAGAACAACAGTTTCAACCCAAAACAACACCAACATGCCATTTTCAACAGTTTAATCTTTCGGATGATCAACTTTCCACTAAACAGAGAAGATTATCAAGAAGAATACCTACACATAAAAAAAGTAGCTATATCCAACGGTTTCAACCCAAATTTAGTAGACAAAGCTGTTAACAGACTCAACAAAGCTAAGAAAATAAAAGAAACCACCACCCTAGAACCTACAGGAGAAAAAGAGAAAAAACTTTTTAAAAAATTCACCTTCCACCCATCAGCCTATAGCAAATTCCAAAAAATCTTCTCAAAACACAACATAACTCTTGCACCTCAAAATAGGTTTAATATCAGAAATTTGTTAAAAGGCCCTCCCAAAAATTCAATCACTACCAAAGAAAAACCAGGAATCTATGAGATCAAATGTGAAACTTGCCCTAAAATTTATATAGGAAAAACAAAAAGAAATATTAACATCAGAACTAAAGAACTTATGAGAAACATTAAAAATGGTGAAACAGAAAAATCAGCAGTGGCTTTTCATTTTTTGAATACTAGACATGACATCAATTTGGAAACATCTCTAATAAAATACGTTAATCACCCCATAGACCTTTCCGCATGGGAAAAAATCTTCATTAACAAAAATCGTCATAGAGTCATGAATTTTGAAACTCCACCACCGGACATCTTTGACAAGTACATCACGCCATCTATTGACAATACGGAGAAAGAAGAAACCACTACAACTTGCACTAGTCGAGTATCAGCTGAGGATAGGAGCAAGAGCTCTTGAAACATGTCCTGTGAATAAACAGTGTGAGTGAAGCAATGTGTCAATATATTCTCGATTCACTTTTGTACTAATTTGTGCTTCACTGTCCCTACGCTTCTTTCAAGTTTATACTTTGAGTTGAATTTATTTATTTGCCACTTTTAAGCTTGTATGTTGGTGAATTTATACTGCTAACTATAGGTCTCATTGTTATGGATGGTTTGTGTATTTTGGGGAAGCCATAAAGTCTAGGTAAGGTTGGGTTATCCGGTTTAACTGTATATTTGTTTGATATTATGCTTGATTTTGCTATTGTTTTTTCAAATGACTGTATGCAAGTTTTTAGAGGATTTTTGTTAATGATTTCATATTCATTGTCAGTTAGCATTTCTTCCATTTTTTCAATATAATCTAATTTTTCCATTATGACTATCTTGTTGCCTTTGTCTGCCTTTGTGTACCTAAATAACGTTTTTCTGTTTCAAAGAATGGATAGTATTATGTTTTCTCTTCTGAAAGGATCTGTTTTTATTCCCTCCAAAATATTTTCACAATGGCTTTTTACTGAATTTTGTATGGATACTGGTAGAACTTGTGTCGAAATGTTGATATCTGCAATGTAGTCTTCAATTTTGTTTGAGAAACTGACGCATGTTTTTAATCCATTATTTAAAAGACCCAATTCTTTTTTGGAGAAATTTTGACTGGATAGGTTTAAGATGTTTTCAAAGATTTGCGTGCTCGTTTTTGCATTTACGCAACTTATTTTACCATTGTATTTAGCGTGTGTGACGATTGCTGATCGACATACGTTGCTATTTCTGATGTTTTTTAACTTTTTCCCTGTATGATTTCGGTGTGAAGACATGTTGCACAGACTAGCCAGTTTGTATTTAAGTCTTATGGTTTTTTCTCTCATTTTCTTGCTTAGGACTGCCAAATAGGTATGTTCAAAGTTTTCCCACATCACGTTTCCCAGCGCTTTTGTTAAAACTGAATAAAGTTGGTAAAGTTTTAATTCTATATCATCCAAATTTGTATATTGCTTATTAATTTCGAATTTTAAAACTTTTTTCTCAGCAGCCCTTTGTTGTGGATTTCCGTTGTCTTGTTTTACTACCACAACATAAATCCAGAACCAAAACTACTACAACATACATCAGGAAAACAAGAACTATCCACATGGGAACAAATCTTCATTTCAAAAAATAGGAACAAAGTATTCAATTTCGACATCCCCCAGAAACATTTGTTCAGCAAGTTCCTTGAACCGCCACCAGAGGAGACCTGTGACAAAATAACGTCAACTACACCAATGAGAACCAGTCGATGGCCGGCTGAGGATAGAGGCAAAGTCTCTGAAACATTTACTTTCTTGGAAGTGTTGAAAACAGTGTTGTTATGATAAATTAACTTTAAAGAGAGTCGATTAAAGACACTAGACAACACTTACTTTTAAATTTTTCCAGAACTAGTTTCAGAGGCTTTGCCTCTGAAACATGTTCCGGAAAAATTTTAAAGTGTTGTTTAGTGTCATTAATCAACTCCCTTTAAATTTAAATTATTGATGTTTAGGGGTTCTGAATTAAAACAACAGTTACAGTTCCGATTTATTTCTAATACTTTTTTACAAGACTCGGATGTTGTTATTAATACTTCATCATAGTATTTCAAGATGGCTTTAATATGTCAAGTTGCATTTTTCTACAGCTGCCCCATTAATTTCCTGTTAAGTCTTTTTAACATTTTAAACCTATTATTTGCTTTCCTTATAACAGATTCTACTTAATATAGCCACAAGTCTTTTATCAAAATATACTCCTAAATGTTTCAAAAATTTTATTTGGAGTTCATTGCCATCATAATACAGTTTAATTACTTTTGTCTTTTATCCCCATGGTAAAATGTAGAAAATATGTTTTTTCTGTATTCACTGTCATTAAAGTTGTTGGAACACCATTTTCCAAGTTTTCCCAGTGATGTCTGTATTGTGATCTCTGCATTTTTAATTTTATTTTTCCCATTTCCAAATAATTAGGTCATCAGCATGTAGACTTACTCTGTAGCCTTCTTGCTCTAATAGAGGTGGTATAATAGAGGTTGTTTGCATAAGTTAAATGCATATGAACGCTGGCCAATGCTCAAGCGTGGTGGGTGTACCGGCACGTTTTACACCCAGCAAAGGCTCTACCTTTCTTCCTGTAATTAAACAACACATTAAATATTCCTAAAACATTAAAATCTTACCTTGAGACATGTCACAGCAGTGGAACAGCAAGCATGGTTTCCAATCCAGTAAGCTACTTTCCAACTTCGAAGATCTTTCCCAGAGATTGAAATACAAGGATGGTCCCTTTTTCTAAGGATGAAGTTGCTTCACTACAAATTCGTGACATTGTATGTGCACTACCTACACCATAAGCTTCTACAGTTAATTGCTGGGTTTTTTAAAAATCTACACTTGCCCTATATTCTGGATTGGAGAGCTTTCATAAAAACTTGTTCATATTAAATATAATTCTTCTGCCCTGAAAATGAATCACTTCATGTTTGTTGATCAAAAAATTACTTGTCCCAGCTTCGAGGGACATGTTCACGCACTCGGATCACAAACACTGGAGAAAATATGTGTGTATAATAATAATTTAATACAATATTAACAATATTTCAGCTCGAATTCGACACACGACTTAATGATGCCGTTCACTTTAAAACGAACCGAACATTAACTCGATCTGTTTCAAACTGCGTGCAGCGGTGAACTGTTTATTTATGCTTGAGATAAGTGTTTTCAAGAAGGAATGTTGTTGTTTTTCACACTAATCTGTATTGAATGAATGGATGTTGGGTAACCATAACCATATGAAACATAAAATGTGCATCGCTCGTGTTCTAAGTATTGTAGAGATTGGATTTTTGTACGCTCATGATCAGAAAATAAAATTCTTATTATGAGATCAGCATCTGTCATTTTCAAATATTAATATCTAAGTGTAATTAATGAGATAATGTTCTAAGTTCAGGCACATGAGATGCATGTACCACATTCAGCAGCATTGATAGGAGGAGCAAGCTTAGGATTCGCTAGGATTCGTCTGCAGTACGATCTGCCTCCATATGCCTTTAACTTTTGCGAAGATTATTGGTGATTCACATGTAAGTTAAACAAGATTGTGCTTAACACAGCTCCTTGAGGTAATCCAAGATGATTTGTTTGTAACTGGAGGTCGCTGTGCCATATTTTGTAGCAACATACCTATGAGTTATAAATTAAGAAATAAATTGTAACATATTATCCTTGATACCTAGTTATTGTAGCTTCTGTATTAGTTTACATCTCCAAATACTGTTATTGTATCTTCTTGTTTGTCGAATGATTCTTTTATATGTTATATTATGTTTCAATAAAATAATTTGTTGTGTTGAATGGTGCTTTCTTTCAACAACTGTAGCAGAATCTGGTGTTGAAGTCATGCTGTTTCTGAACTTTCTACTCCATTCATATACAAGCTGCAGTGGTAGACATACATTGCCATACTACACCCTCATTCCTCAATGGATTTCAATTGGTTTCATATCTTTACTGTTTAGAAAATGTATGATAGAACACTATTTTTCTTTATGCATGTCGGAAGCGGGGCAATCACTCTGAACTGGTATTTTGGCAGCATTTGCTTGTCAGCAGTATTTTGCAACTTGTTGGACACTGATAATACTATTACCAACTTAAAGAACAATGGCACATAATGTTTTACATTTTCCATCTGACTCCTTCTTGTATAAATTATTTACTATTTATGTTTTAATGTAAAGCAGGTATCACACTTACTTAGTAATTATACGGGCCTCACCATCCCATGTTCCAGTTAATGCTTCTAGTTCTGCTACTTTGGCTGCAGATTCAGCTTCTAGAATTCCCTCCACTGAAGCATTAATCTAAAGAAAAGTAAAACACAAATAAGTTCCTTTGGTGTTGAAGTGTTACATGTTTCACCGCACAGGTGTCATAATGTTGAAACGAAAAGTTCCAAATATGATACCTTTTCACTATTTTTAAGAGATTTGCCATTTTTATGTTTCTCTAGAGCACTCTGAGGATGCCAACATTCTGCCATAATGACTGCACAAATATTTCTAATTATTTTGTTATTTCTCAATAACAATGCAATGAGGGAGGTATACAATACCATATGACAACAAACAGAAGTAAAATATTCAACCTCATATCGAGATTTAACTGTATTGGAACACCACAGTGAAGCGAAAAATTATTAATTTTTAGATGAGTCGTATTTATTACACATCTGCTTCACTTTCGTACCTATTTTGAGGACATGTTTCGCAAATCATTGTTTGCATCTACGGCTCTTATGCGACTAAAACTTGATCCAGCGGTGTGGGTAATTCTGGGGTTGCTGCTGCCATCTGTTGATTTAGTGATGAACTTAAATGTGGGATTCTCTTCTGGCGGGATTTCAAAGTTCATAAGTTGGTTTTTATGTTTTTCTATGTATATCCTCTCCCATATGACGAGTTCACTATGTTTTTGTACGTATTTTAGTAATTCTGTGATATCTTCAATTTCATGGTTTTCAGACCAGAAATGAGCTGCTATTGCGGACTTATCAATATTTTTGTATCTTAAGTGCCTGAAGTGTTCTTTCTTTCTAGTGCCTATGTTTCTTTTTGTCCTCCCTATGTAAATTTTTTCACAGTCTTTACACTTAATCTTGTAAATGCCTGACTTTTCCTCTGGTTTTATCTTATCAGTATTATTACTGTGAAGTAGGTTTTTAATGTTGTAATTGTTTTTTGGTGCCAATGTTATATTGTATTTCTTGAATATTTTTTGGAACTTTTTTGTGGCTCAGGGGTGGTAAGTAAATTTAGCAAATCTAATTTCTTGTTTTATTGGTGCGAGAGCTGTGATCTGTTTTAATCTCTTTTGAAGTTTGAATGATTTTAGTTTTTTATCTACAAGATTTTTTCCATATCCATTTTTAATTGCAGTTTTTAAGATTTGATGGTATTCGTTTTGATATTCTTGCTGGCTGAGAGGTAGATTTACTAATCTGTGTGTGAGACTGTTGATGGTTGCATGTTTGTGTGGAATTGGGTTGAAACTATTTGCTTTGATGTAATTATCTGTGTGTGTTGCTTTTCTATGGATACCAAATTCTAGTTTTTCATTGCTTTTTTTGATTTTAAGGTCTAAAAAAGGTAGAGTACAGTCCTCTTCAGTTTCCACTGTGAATTGTATGCTGGGTTCTTGCAGGTTGAGTAGTTTCAAAACATCATCTATTTGTTATAATCTATTTGTTATTAATCTTAAAAACTGCAATTAAAAATGGATATTTAAAAACTGCAATTAAAAATGGATATGGAAAAAATCTTGTAGATAAAAAACTAAAATCATTCAAACTTCAAAAGAGATTAAAACAGATCACAGCTCTCGCACCAATAAAACAAGAAATTAGATTTGCTAAATTTACTTACCACCCCTGAGCCACAAAAAAGTTCCAAAAAATATTCAAGAAATACAATATAACATTGGCACCAAAAAACAATTACAACATTAAAAACCTACTTCACAGAAATAATACTGATAAGATAAAACCAGAGGAAAAGTCAGGCATTTACAAGATTAAGTGTAAAGACTGTGAAAAAATTTACATAGGGAGGACAAAAAGAAACATAGGCACTAGAAAGAAAGAACACTTCAGGCACTTAAGATACAAAAATATTGATAATTCCGCAATAGCAGCTCATTTCTGGTCTGAAAACCATGAAATTGAAGATATCACAGAATTACTAAAATACGTACAAAAACATAGTGAACTCGTCATATGGGAGAGGATATACATAGAAAAACATAAAAACCAACTTATGAACTTTGAAATCCCGCCAGAAGAGAATCCCACATTTAAGTTCATCACTAAATCAACAGATGGCAGCAGCAACCCCCGAATTACCCACACTGCTGGATCAAGCTTTAGTCGCATAAGAGCCGTAGATGCAAACAATGATTTGCGAAACATGTCCTCAAAATAGGTGCGAAAGTGAAGCAGATGTGTAATAAATATGACTCATCTAAAAATTAATAATTCAACCTCATGTTTAAATGCTCCAAAAGTTGAATTACTGTGCTTATTCACCCTGTTCATTATCTGAATGTATCAATTAGGCAATAATATAAGGAGCATTCAAAAAGAAATGAGCTGGAGACATAATTACAAAAACCAGTACCTGTATGTTAGATGTACTGGCTCTGGCTGTTGAGACACTTGTCCCACTGACACAAGGCAGTGAATGGCTGTCTCATAAAAGTACCAGGGCCACAATGTGAGCCAGTTCCGCATGTATAGCTGGACATCGTCTTCCGAGATGAATCGTTTGCCCCTCAGAGCATTTTTAAGGGGACCAAAATTGGCATATTTACAGGGGGAGAGGTGTGGATTGTATAGGGTGTGGCCAAGAACCTAACATTTGAATTTCTGCAGGAATGCCACAATGTGTTACCTATATGAGGCTTTGCATTGTCGTGGAGCAGAATGACCCTACGGGTGAGAATGCCTGGTCGTTTTGATTTGATTGCTTGGTGAAGGTTAGTCAAGGATTGCTAGTAATGCTGGGCATTCACTGTTGTCCTGGAAGTGTATCAGAAAGGGGCCATCTTGGTCAAAGAAGAACGTAAGCATACCTTTCCTGCACTTGTGTGGATGGCCTTGGCTTTTTTTTGGTGGTGGTGAGCCTAGATGCTTCCACTGGAGACTTTGTTCATTTGATTCTGGTTCGAAGTGATGACACCATGACCCATCTCCAGCTAACACTCGTGCCAGGAACTCATTCCCTTTCATAGCATAGTGCTGCAGATGACCAAGACAGTGGGCCATTCGAAATGCTTCCACGTGGTTGAAGACTGTGGGGCACCCACTTTGAGCGAGAGCAGACGTTCCTTTATGATGGTGTGAACACTTCCGACACTCAATCTGACCTCAGCAGCTATGGCTTTCACTGTCACTCGGCAGTCCTGGGTAATGAGTGTATCAACCAGCTGGACGATGTCATTGATAATGCAGTGTGGTGGTACAGACCATGCATCATCGGCTAACGACACCCAACCTCCCCTGAAGCGCTTGTGCCACACCTTGACCCTTGACCCCTTGGACATGCAGTGTTTGCTGTACACCTGTGACATTTGCTGATGAACATCCATTCCCCCTACTCCTTCTGCTGTCAGAAAACAAATAACACCTTTGCTCTTCTTTTGATGCCTCCATTTCACTATTTGCAATGCGACTGGCAGCATTGGACAATTGATGTATACTGCTGCTAGCTTTGTAGAGTCACGTGACGTGCATGCGTGTCCTCTAGCGATGGACTGTGAACTTCCACACTCTGGTCGGAACAACACTTCGTTACACGCACCACGATATTAGCATCCTGTCACCAGTTTGCTCATACCAGAAGACTCCAGCTTGTTTCTTTTCGAACACCCCTAATATATACAATGTAGTAAATTATTTTCACTCGCAGTGAAAGTTGGCTGCAGTGTAATGTTGACATCTGGACCCATTCCAAGGAACGAATTTAGGTTTAAATTTAACAAGCCATCTGAAAATATTAATTAAATCACAGAGAAAAACACATTTAGGAAACTTGTGAACAAACATTTAGTAAAAACCTTGTGATAGCAAAGGTGTTTTAAATGTGTTCAGTATACTGCCATTTTAAAATTATTTTTGACTTAAGCTATATTTTAAAGTATGTATAGAAAAGTGTCACAAATAACTTACCACTTCAGGAAGATTACCATTGGGCCACGATATTGTCACAAAGTCAGGCAGAACTACTATAGAGTATGTTTCCTCATAGTCAAACTTTCTCTTTCCCAAATCTGGATCAAAGCCACCTTCAACACCAATGGCCAGACGAGTTATTTTCTTCTCTGGTCCATCGCCCTGCTGTTGAACTGGAATCTCAAATTAGAATACTCAGCATAAATTAACCATGTTTATTATTTCATGATCAACAATAATAATAATAATAATAATAATAATAATAATAATAATAATAATAATAATAATAATAATAATAATAATAATAAATAATAATAAATAATAATAATAATAATAAAAATAAATAATAATAATAATAATAAAAATAAATAATAATAATAATAATAATAATAATAATAATAATAATAATAATAATAATAATAATAATAATAATAATAATAATAATAATAATAATAATAATAATAATAATAATAATAATAATAATAATAATAATAATAATAATAATAATAATAATAATAATAATAATAATAATAATAATAATAATAATAAGCAATAACACAAATGAATATACTATGGTCAAATTTAAATTACTTTAGGATCTTGACAGAGTCTTCGAAGGTTAAGGGAGAGTTTCTATAGGCAATGATCATGACCACATCTCTTTAAGGCTGCACCACATAATTTAAACCAATTAGGCAAGCCATTTCCCCTTACCGTTTCATCTAAGTTTCTAAAAATGTTACTGTATTGTCACTGTGATGAATGTGTCTGTAAAGCATAAATATTGCTTGTTTTGTATAATCTAAGTGTACCTATTTGTTTGGTTACAGTTTAACTTTTAAAAAAGCTGGTTTCTTCGTTAGTTATTTAGTCATTTCATTGGTGTATTAATATTTCGTAGAACACAATATATACCTGCAGTATATACTGATAGTGTATACCAACTACACAAGTCACAGATCAAACTGGAAGGTAATATGTCAAGGAAATTTGTGCCAAGTTATAGATTTTAGATGAGAATTTCTTTTTAGATAAATAAATGTTACTGAGTACTAAACAAATATATCTGGAGATACCCCGGAATTGGACCCTCTCATAAGGATAGCCCTTCAATAAAATTTCATGCCCAACTCTTCACTGTAGGTGACAGCATGTCTGCCTCAAGTTCAAGAGGTGCTGAGTTCAAATCTCGGTTAAGGAAAATTAACTGAATAAGGTTTTCTTCCCAGGTTTTTCCCTTATCCCGAAAATGAATGTCTGGTAACTAAGCTCTATGGGTCCTGGACACATTTGAACATCATTTCATTCATTGTCCAATATACTTAAAATTGGAAGTATTCCTTTATCCTACAAGATGAATATCTGGTAATTCTAAACTGGGCTCATTTGAGCATCATTTCACCCATTTCATTCATCGTCTGATATGATGAGCTTTTCCCTTATCCTGAAAGATGAATGTCTAGTAACTCTAAGCTCTATGTACCCTATACTCATTTGAACATTTCATTCATTGAAAGGGTAGAGCCAGACTTAAAAATTCAATGCCATAGCCAGGATTTAAACCACGGATCTTCTGGTTTCCGCCCAGCCGCTCTAACCAGAAGATCCATGGTTCAAATCCCAGCTATGGCATTGAATTTTTCAGTCTGTCTCTACCCTTTCATAGTATGTCCTACACACGGCTACTGTGAAAGAACAATTAATTTCCATTTCATTCATTGTCCAACATGACTTAACGTTGGAGGTTTTTCCTTATCCTGAAAGATGAATGTCTGGTAACTCTAAGCTCTATGTACCCTGTAGTCATTTGAATATCACTTCATTCATTTTCTGATATGACTTGAGGTTTTCCCTTATGCTGAAAGATGAATGTCTGGTAACTCTAAGCTCCATGTACCCTGTACTTATTTGAGGATCATTTCATTCATCGTCGGATATGACTTAACGTTGCAGGTTTTCTCTTATCCTGAAAGATGAATGTCTGATAACTCTAAGCTCTATGTACCCTGTACTTATTTGAACATAATTTCATTTATCGTCCGATATGACTTAACGTTGGAGGTTTTCTCTTATCCTGAAAGATGAATGTCCGATAACTCTAAGCTCTATGTACCCTGTACTTATTTGAACATCACTTCATTTATCATCCGATATGACTTAACGTTGCAGGTTTTCTCTTATCCTGAAAGATGAATGTCTGGTAACTCTAAGCTCTATGTACCCTGTACTCATTTGAACATCATTTCATTTATTTTCCAATATGACTTCAGGTTTTCCCTTATCCTGGAAGATGAATGTCTGGTGACTCTAAGCTCCATGTACCCTGGATTTATTTCAGTATTATTTCATTCATCTTCCAATATGATTTAACAGAGGTTTTCTGTTATCCTGAAAGATGAATGTCAGGTAATTCTAAACTGGGCTCATTTGAGCATCATTTCACCCATTTTATTCATCGTCCGATATTACTTAATGTTACAGAACGTAAATTTAAAAAAAAAGGTTTTCATGTTTGCTTCTTTCTGCTATTAATTTTAATTTCCCTTCCTCCCTTTCTAAGTTTTACTGTCTCTCTTATTGATGGTTAATTTTGCTTTTCTTGCCTATCTTAAAGCATGTTTTGCTATTTGCCATGTTTTTGTCTTTCATTGTCTATTATTTACCCCTTATTGCAATCACTTCGTTCAAACATGCTCTTTTTAACCTCACTTTTCTGTGATTTCTCACATATTTCTCCGCTTTCCCTATCACGGTTATTAAACTTCACTTCCTGCTTTTGTCAACCCTTCTTCCAATTATTTACCTATTATTTTGTTAGGAGTTAATGAGGATGCGGTCTTCAGTACTGTTGTACCAACTATTATTTGTTAACATTGTCAATTGTCAGAAAGATAATAGTGCTGTGGCAATTTTGTTTTACAGTTAATTTACTGACATGGAGCTGTCATTTTTAAGCCAACTTAAAAACACTGGCGTGGGTCAGGTTTGACCCCGTAACTTTCAAATCAGCAGATCAACGTCTAACCAATTGAGCCATCCACAATAACATTACTGTCCTGAGGGAAGATGCTCGAGGTGCAATCAGATTATTTGGCCCAATATAACAGTGCTGAGATGTGCAAATATTTGTTTAGCCCTTCCTCCGTAGAGTCTGAAGTATCAATGAGATTGTGCGTGAAAACCCTAAGATACACAACAGTAAACGAATGTACATCATTGTCAGTTGCAACTGTTCTACCTAGTCTAGCTATAAATACTGCTACAACTTGAAAAGTGAAAAACACAAATACCATGCAAAATATTTTAATTGGCTTTTAGTATGTTGTACCTACAGGCATTCATTACACACAGCACTAATCACTTTTCGAAATGGCCACCTTTTGCACAGACTGAGTCTTTGTGGCTACTCGTCTATGGCAGAACGGACAACAAGGGGGAAATCTGCCATTGCTGACAACAAGGAATGCTTTAAACTTCCAATGGTGGGGTGTCTCCTCTTGCAGGCGATGCCCTTAAGCAGTGACCACAGCCGGTAGTTCAATGGATTCAGGTCGGACTGCTACTGGGCCAATCTTCAAGGAGAAATGAAGTCAGGGACATGACGCTGAAACCATGCTTGTGTCGACCTGGCCTTGTGGGCAGGGGCAGAATCCTGCTGGAAAGTCCATGGTTGGTTTTGAAGCAATATGCCACTAAAGTTCTTGACAATAGGCTCCAAACAGTGCTTTCATACATTCTGGCACAGGTTTTAATGCCCTTTTCGCAAAAATGTAGCTGGGTGGTACCAGAATAACTCACTCCCCACCACACCATTACTGAGGAAGGATGATGGGGCCCTCTGAGCTTAGGAACCTTATTACTGACTTCCTGAGATGATGACAGATTGAAATGGAATGGACATAAATAAATCCTTTCATGGAAGTGTTGAAAACAGTGTTGTTGTATAAATTAAGTTAATTGGGAGTCGATTAATAACACAAAACAACACTCACTTTTAAATTTTCCCGGAACCGGTTTCCGGAACTGTCCACATGGGAACAAATCTTTATTTCAAAAAATAGGAACAAAGTATTCAATTTCGACATCCCCCAGAAAGATTTGTTCAGCAAGTTCCTCGAACCGCCACCAGAGGAGACCGAAGACAAAATATTGCCAGCTACACCAATGAGAACTAGTCGATGTCCGGCTGAAGATAGAGGGAAGGCCTCAGAAACCGGTTCCGGGAAAATTTAAAAGTGAGTGTTGTTTTGTGTTATTAATCGACTCCCAATTAACTTAATGGAATGGACATGTTCAAAAAGTAATAAAAAAAGTTAATTCAGGTATATATATATATTATAACAAACAATACAATTAATAGATAAAAAATGTATTAAACAAACATACTATGCATTCATTCACTCTCACTTGAGCTATGGAATTGTATTATGGGGCTCAATACAAAAAACTTTAGCTTTAAGACTATTTAGATTGCAAAAAAGAGCAATACGTTTGATGGTAGGAATACTGTAACGGGAGCGCTGGAACACCATGTGAAAGCAGCTGGCAGCGAAAGGCAGGGGAGGTTCGGTTAGCCACACCTCCTCCTCGTTCGTCTTGTAGTGGTGACAGGCTGTGGTCAGGGAAAAAACATGACTGTGTCGCCTGTTTTCTCTACACCTGTTTCTCGATCTTTCTGTTACTAGAACAATCCTGTAAACACCAGAAGGCGGGATATTCCGATATAAAGAGGGTTACAGACAGACGGAGTTAGTTAGTCAGTTGTTGGTTTGGTCAGTCAGTCAGTTGGTTAGTGAGGACAGTTCTTGGTGTAAGAAGGCAGTGTTAGTCAGTGACGTGTTAATGAACGAAAGGGTTGTGCAACGGAAGACTGTACGAACTGTGTATGTGTATCGGAGTTTGTGTAATCGCGAGTACCAGTGTAGTTGTAACGGACGAACTGGTGAATTGTAATTGTTGCAGCACGTAATTCTGTGTAATTGGCAAGAGTTTAACTGTAAGTCGGTGGAAATAAAGAACATTTTTGAGTGGTGTAATTGGACTTTTCATTTCACGAACCCACGAAGTCACAATACAGAAAATAGACACATGTAGAAATGCATTTAAAAAGCTAAATATTTTAACATTACCTTCATTATATATATGAATGTATCAAACTTACATTACAAAGTTATGATCAAAACAAAAATAGTAACATCCACAAACATAACACCAGAACAAAAGATAATTATTTTAGAAACAGACTTACTGGTATCCTAAATAATAAATGCATAGAAAATAGCATCAAAGATTTGTATAACCACTTACGGGCTAAAATCAAACAGGTAACAAACGGGAAAACAAAACTAAAGGCTGTCAAAACTTATTTATTACAGAAAGTATTTTACTCCGTGGAAGAATATAAACAGATTAGGTAGAATATGCTATTTACACTTTTCAACTTTGTAAACATGTTTGTAAATATTATTGTATTAATTTTATGTATATACAAATTGACGAACCATGTAAAAGCTTTACAGTTGGAGATGACAAATGATGCATAAACCCTGTCATTTTGCACACTGAAAGACTCCTCAATAGTGAAAACTTTTTCGTTGGTGAAGAAGATGTTTTGATGAGCATTTTGAGTGTAATTGGCATGTGCCAAGACAATGTCCTTTACGTCGGCAATAAGCCCTTAGTCCAAGGTCCTCTGACAGAAGCCTGGACATGGTCCTTTTTGAAATGTTCTATCACGGGACAAGATAGCCTGCTTCCGCACACGATTTCTCCAAACATGAGCTGTCACTGCTTTTTGTGCTGCTGGAGTCCTGACACTGCGTGGTTGACCCTCCCTCAGCTGGTCCTTTACAGTCCCAGTTGAAGTGAATTGCTCAATGGTGCGGTAAACAAACATACAGCTGATTTTCAGTTTTTGCAGCACAATGTCACTTGTAGATTTTCCAATGCAATGATAGCTACACGATTTTCATAATCACCCCATTCCTTGGTGAAACCTGGAGCTAAATACTTGCTCTTTCAAAGACAAGCTAACAATGGTTCAAAGTTAAGATGTGCACACACACAGTTATTTACGCGGTAAACCGGATGTACAGTATGTGTCAAAAATTTGTAACAGTATTTGTGGCAAGATTAGGTACAGATATCACCCATATAGATGAAACAAAGAAAGAAATCATAAAGCTATTACATAATTTATAGAAAAATTGTTTTCAGACTGAGTGAATGACCAAAATAATTTTAATCAAGTATCTAATCTCAAAATGCAAAAAAGAAATAAAAGAAAATCCAAATCTAGTTATGTAAGCTTTACCTTACCTCTCTTTTCTCCCTACGAATGTGGAGAAAAACAGCATTTCCTGTTTTCTGATAATAGCCTTCAACATAATCACGTCCAAATCCTAGGAACGTTTTCAGGCAAACATATAAACCAGTCTCAGTTTCCTGTCAACAAATACAAATGTTATGTGTTTGAATTACATTTATTTTCTCAGTTGGAACCATAACACCTACCTTTTAGTGATGCTATTTTAAAATTCCAAATCAAAACAGAAATATAAGTAATAATTATTTTATTGCAAACTGCAATATTGCTCCCCTTTCACCCATAAAGCATGCTCTGCGACCACAGACTTTTCTATCTGGCTCTGACAATAAGATTTGTGTTCTCACAGTCGGGTGTTGATGCTGCATAGAATGGTTTCTCATGTATGCTGCACCACAAGAAGTGAAGTGGTCTTTGGGATCTTAAGCAAACTGTAATACATTGTAATAAATTGATGGTTCAAGAAATTTAAGGAGCACCATGTTTCAATAACAAAGCAAGGTGCTCCAGCAACAGTAATAAATGAAACCATGATCAACACACCTGGTATCACTGTTTGTGAAGACCAACGAACAAGTGACAGACTATCACACATGTTACACATTTCCCATAGCACTGCTTTTTCAATTCTGCATAATCACTTAAACATGAGACGTGTTTGTGTGAGGTGGGTGCCCAGATTATTTAACTCCTGAACACAAGTGTGTATGGAACTGCAACGTCTGATTGAGACGCATGAGGATGTATACCTGAATTCCATCATTACAGGTGATGAAAGCTGGCTTCACAATTATGACCAGTAAGGCGAATAGGCCTCGTCAGAATGGACATTGCCTTTAAACGCCAAAGAAGGCAAAGATTGTTCGGTCAGGGGGAAATGTGATGGTCATTTCGTTCAACTGCCGTGGAATAGTGTGCCAACATCAAGCCTTATTACACGATGGTTAATGGCAAGTATTACCAATCTATTTTGGATGTCCTTGCTAAACACATCAAGAAAATGACCAGAACTGCATCCTTCTGGTTGGAATGTGCATCATGAGAATGCCTGCCCTCATGTGTGCAACATTGTTACTCAGTATTTGGCCTGCAGAAGCACTGAATGTGTTCCCCATCGTCCATACTCTCCAGACTTGGCTCCCTGACTTTTATCTCTTTCCCTATCTGAAAAAGGAGATAAGGGGAAAGCACAGTGCTACCTCGGAGACCATTGTGAATTAGGCTGAGGCAGTTAAAGATGTCAGAAGATGGCTTCCAGCATGTGTTCCACGACTGGCAGAAGCATTGTACAATTCAACTCAATAGAGAATACTTTGAAAAAGACCACAACAATCTG
Source organism: Mantis religiosa (assembly GCA_030765055.1). Classification (NCBI taxonomy): domain Eukaryota; kingdom Metazoa; phylum Arthropoda; class Insecta; order Mantodea; family Mantidae; genus Mantis; species Mantis religiosa. The sequence continues at coordinate 3,443,444 of CM060953.1, read as the reverse complement.
GACCAACACTAGTGTATTTTACAGTGGCCGCAATGGAAATCTTTACATGGTAATAAAAACAACAGACATTGGCTTTACATGATTTTATTTTGAACTTCTCCATACAATTAGTACTTGGTCATATTTCCCTTAACTTGTATCACCTTCCTGAGTCTCCTGGGCATCGAATCTGCTGGATTTTCACAATATTTTTTGTCCATTTCCACCCATAACTTCTTCAACGCCTCCTGCAGCTCCTTAATATTTGATGGTTGCAGCTCTTCAATTTTATTTTTCATTTGATCCCAAGCATTTTCTATTGGATTTAGGTCAGGAGAATTACCAGGCCAGTCAAGTACAGGTATATTATCGTCTTTTAGGTACTTCTGAATCATCTTTGTTCTACAAGCAGGGGCACCATCATGCATAAAGAACTGACACTGATGAATTGGCCAAAATGTGACCAAATGCTGTTGCAACACTTCTAAATAGTTACTTCCTTTCATTGTTGCATTTTTAGGGAGAAAGTACAGGCCACCTCTACCACAATTACCACTAAAGGTACCCCATACCATCACACTTTCTGGATGTTTATCAGTTTTGATCATAAACTTTGGACCATACCGTGACACATTTTTTGGCCTTCTCACCATTTTGGACTTTCCTCTGACCAATTTGAAAGTGCTTTCATCAGAAAACATTACTTTGTGCCAGTCCTCTGATGTCCAGTGCTGATGTTTTGCAGAAATGTACTCTTTTCTTCATCATAGCTTTAGTTAGAAGAGGCTTCTTGGCAGCACACCGAATTGGTAAACCTAAGTCTTTTTGAAGCCAATGCTGAATAGTCCATATTGCAACACTTTTGAACAGTTCTGGATGATTCTTTTTTAAAGCTGCTTCTGTAATCCATGGATTAGCTATCACTTCACTTTTTAGGTCATCAGTCCTTGTAGAAGTCTTTCATTTACCACCTGAGCCTGTTTCTCGAGTTGGTGTGGTGCCACATGGCAAAGGTGAGGTCGTAAATGGCTTGTCTTGAAATCTTTAGATCAGCAGCTATACGAATTACAGAGGCACCTACCTCTAGTCTTCTCCTCACAAGTGAGCTTCTTGCATCCCATTTTGTGTATTGGATGCAGAAATACACACCTTCAAAAACAGCACTGAGATCTAAAATCAGATGACAACAATGCACAATAAACAACTTGCTGTACGCAAATACCAGAGGCAGACTGAGACCTGAGCTGCTAGTGAAAGGAAGTTGCTGCTGTGCACTCAAGAATCATGTGATTTGCAGCTCTGCCCGCCTATTTTTGTAGTGGTGGGAGAAGAACAAACTGAGCGCATTCTGTATGTAAAGATTTTCCTTGCATTTAAAATGTAAAGATTTCTATTGTGGTGACTGTATGTGTAAAAAGTCTTTATTGACTCACCCTCATACTATAAAGATACTGTAATTACGTTTGAGTTATAGATCTTATTTGGGTTTGTATAGACTTGAAAAAATCTTCCTTAAACATGACACATAAAACATAACATAACCCAGGGTGCTACAGCCCACGTAGGGCCAGGACCTGCCAACCCGACTGCCAGCCTCATGCCCACATATGCAAGGTAGAGGTGGACGATCATTCAACCGATATGGGGAGATGTGGTCAGCATCTCTGCATTCCCAGCCGGAACATTGGTTTACGTGACCAGTACCGCTTACCTATTGTAACCTCCTCAATTTCCTCATGATGCTGAGTAGGCACCAGTCCTATACCCAGGTCTTAAAATCCACACCCCATGGGTGGAGTTGATCCCGGGCCACTTTCCATGGCATGCTGCCTTAGCCCACTATTCCACGGCGCAGGATTAAACGTGACACAGTTGCATCATTTTATTGTTGAATAATTAGTATTACAAAAAGTGAATTAATCTATATCACTGAAAATTTCTGAGTCCATTACAAAACTGTAAGCCCTCAAAAACTTAGCTATGCTTTGAAACTGAGGGCCCTCCCCACCTCGGCTATGCTTTGCAGCTAAGAGCCCTCACCATCTCGGCTATACTTTGAGGCTGAGTGCCCTCAATATCTCGGCTATGCTTTTGAGGGTGAAGGCCCACAATATCTTGGTTACACTTTGCAGCTAAGAGCCCTCACTATCTTGACTATACTTTGAAACTGAGTGCCCTCACCATCTCGGCTATACTTTGAGGCCAAGGGCCCTCAATATCTCGGCTATCTTATAGGGCTGAATATCTTGGCTAAGCTTCGCAGCTGGGAGACCTGAAGGTCGGCTCCATTTTGAGGCTGAGGGCCTCAAACTGTGGATAGGATTTGGATAAAATTTCCATTCCGCATGACCGGAAATAATAACTGCATTGTCATTGCAGATGGCACTTAGTGCCATCCCATGTGCAATAACATAAGCTTATATAAAACCCCAAACTACTTGACCTAACCAAACTTTTTCATGATTTTAGCATTAAAATACATAATTGTTAAAAACAAAACCTGGGAATATTATCAGCATGGAAATGCTGAACTGTTATTCAAAACACATTATTACAGTAAGGTTAATGATCTTTATGTGCTATAGTTTTAGGATGATCATGCCAAACGGAATATTGGCCAGTGCTGGTACTCACATGTTGGTATGATACGTCAAAGCATACTACAGTGCTGCCGTCCATGAGTAAGAAACCAAGATTTAAAGGAAGAACAATTGAAGAAACAAAAGTAATAGTGCAGGTAAGGTGTGTAGGGATATCGTGGGTCTGACGTCATAGCTCGGGCATTGGCAAATTCCAGAGCATGCTACCGCGGAAAATACCAACATTACGCAAGCACACCAGCGACGCTGTAATATGCAACGTAAAGATCAGCGGATCATTGCCAGAGTTGTTTTTATCATTATTATATACTATTTTATTCTTACTATTATTATCATAATTATTTTAATACTTACAGGAATTTAGCACAAAGTTTTGGAATAGTCAACATTACATAAGCACACCAGTGATATACTATTACACCCAAATAAACTGACGTAAAGATCAGTGGATCATTGCCAGAGTTATTATCATTATTATATATTCTTATATACTTACTATTATTATTGCTAATAATAATAAAAACGATAACTACAACAATAATAAACAAAAGAATACTACGCACTATTCCCATTACAGTATCGCTGGTTTATAAAAAGAAAAAGAGAATGTTTTTGGCAACGTAACTCTGTATTCGCGTATATACAGTATCGCTAGTTTATAGTAAGAAAAAGAAAATGTGTTGGCAACGCTCTGCTATTTTCGCGTATATCGGAGCGCCGCAGTTGGCAACAACTTGTTTTCGTGACGTCATTCCGTACCAACATAACTACGCACCTTATCTGCACTATTATCGAAACAAAATTTCCGCAGACGTTTCTCAAAGCACTAAATAAACATGATTTTTAATGCACTGTTATTTGTTTACGAGAGTTACCCTAAACACACACGTTATTCAAATATAAAAGCTCTCTTTTTACTTCAGTGTGAAGTAGTTTTGACATGCCAATTTAACATATATTAGTTTAAAGATTACAAATGAACATGAATTTTAGATAAATATGAATGTGATTTCGGAGTTGTATCCTAACTGTGGCCAAACTTGCCCTCTCGTTATTAAATATACTTAAGAGCTTTCTTGTATTAGTTGCGCCGGTTTTTCTCCTCCGGGCGCATGTTTCATTCTACTATTAGCCTGTGGTTTTATCTATAGGATAACGGTTCTACATCAAGTAAAACGAAAACCCGAAGCCTTTTTCCCTTACATCTAGTACATTCGCTTATTTTACCAAAATTAGCTCAGCTTACCGGAGTATCAAATGAGAACACACATTCATCCTTATAAACCCTGTCACTCTTATCCGGTATTTTGATATTCTTTAAATGATCTTTCACAGCATCTAAGGGAGACATATCACGATTTCTAATGCTCCTCTTCGTGGTGAAAAAAGTATTTAAATTATAATATCAACTTCAAACTCTGCTTGCACAAACCGCTTGCATATCACAAAACCGAACAAAATGTATTTTCACATGTAAACTACAGATTTCGCTGGAACACCATATTCCATATACTAAGTTTCCCTGTGGTTTCCCTTAAATCATGTAAAATTTCCCACGTAACAGGTAATTCAAATAGTCACTGTCACTGCTTTTACAATCAAAGAGTATAGATCACAGAGTGTATGCATAGATCACATTGATTAATTACTTCAGTTTTTCTTTATGACGCTCAAAACTGCTGTGGTTCTCAGCGTCCTTTTATACATTGGACGTGAAAGACCTCTGAATTTTTCTCAGAGGCCTCTTTTTTAGTATGTATTTTATCTGTAGCAATTTATTTATTTTGTACTTCGTGAAAACGTTGTCATATCGCACAATGAACGAAATGGATGAAATGGTATTGTATTTATTTCATCCTTTGGAACATAATACATATGTTATAGGACACGTCAATTCAAAATACAAAGATAAATATAAAAAGTTACATAAGATTAAAAACTGTAACAGATACAGGAGCCCAAATGAGCCCAGGGTCTTAGAGTTGTGTTACCCGATTGGAACGCATGACCTCTTGAAAGAGACGCAGACACTCTACCCACGCTAAAAAGGCGGGCTATTATTACGCTAAATCTTACTTTATTGTAATAATGAAATTATTGAAATGCATTAATAAATGGTGAATAATAACCTTTGTCGTGTTTCATCTGAAAGCTTTGATACCGAAATTAAGGTTTGCCATAAGTAAAGAATCATGATGGATGTCAAAGGAATGTTGGTTCTTTGTGACAATACGTGCAAGGCCAGTTGAGGTGAATAGCAGTTTGGGGGAAAGTTGTTATAACAAAATCAATGTAAGAAACAGTGTCCTTAGCAGTTTTCTAAAGGGGCACACTTGACTTGTTGAATAGGGTATTCTTTGAACCATTCAGAATGGCATGACAAAACAGCCAGAAAGATATTTTTGGTTGAATGAAGAGGGCTTTCAGAAAGTGAAAGTGACATATACACCCACATGCGCAGCTGTAGACAAGAGTCTTCGGCGTGGAGCCGATTAGAGCGGTCCTAGGCGTGAGGGCGATTAGGGCAGTCTTCTTGTTCTGTCTTGGATATTTGTAGGTTCATATATACGTGAAGAACGAATAAAATTTATCCAGTGATAAACATTCTGCCGTCAGTAACTCTAAACAGAGATTGGTAACCCTTGGTCGGCAACTTCAATTTCGGTGTTCTAAAAAAAAAGAAGCAGTAAATAAATAAGTTTGAAACGGGCATTCCAGTGTCATTAAATATCCTTCTCACACACATCCACGCATACCCTGTGAGAAACCTCATTGTTTTACCCTGAGCTAAACAAAAGTGCTTCAAACTGTATTGTCAAATGAAATGTGTAGTGTTTAACGCCCGCTTTTACTACATACGGCACCGCAGGTGGTGACACTGATGATGCATGACATGAAGATGGAGCACCGGTGGAATGAGATGGCGGGGGAAACCGGAAGCCCCGGAGAAAAACCCCCCAACGCCTTGTTGTCCACTACAAATCTCACCTTGCGGTCGCCTGGGATCGAACCCGGGCCGCCTTGGTGAGAGCCAAGCGGTCTAACCACTGAGCCACGGCGTGGACACCTGTATTGTTAAGTGGAACATTGTTCGCCAAATATATTGTTGCTTCAAATTGGCGTCCCAACGTGGAATTGTGTGTCACCCATAAACATTTTTGTATCAGGTTTATTGGATAACAACTGAAGTGTGACAATACCACAGTATTCAATAACTTACATTATGATTATGACGTGTAGTACTTATTCTGCAGTCTGTGCTAGTAATCAAAGCTTATACTGTAGGATGATTGAAGAGCTATGTATGTGCAGTCTGAATCCTTGTCGAGAATTGCAAGGAGGTTACAACTCCATGTAATTGCTTAAACGTTTATGCTCAAATTAACATATTATTTCGTAGGCTTTAATATATAGTCACTGCTTTTACATATCAATCAATGTTTATTGATTAATACGAAAGTTTACTTAATAAAATTACCGGACATCTTCAAACTTTAAATTTCCAGTGCAAATAGCCCATTTTTCGTATGTATATGTTAGGTTTGCTTGCTCTACTTAATTCTTTTAACAAAATAAGGTATAAAAGTTGCTGTACTAATATATATATATATATATATATATATATATATATATATATATATATATACATACATACATATCATACGTACAATTAATTTAAATAATACCTGTATTTTATAATAATTATGTCGGCAATGTTATTTCGGTAATACGATATTGCACTCATTGTCGGGCCATACAAACTTATAATAAATGCCGGTGGCCAGCTTCTCTAATTACGATTTATAGTAAAAATGTCACCTAATAAACAGCGAATAGCATCTTTTACACTAGGAATCAATATATTTTCAGTTTTTTGTGGTAGTTGATTAACAGAAAGTTGGTGGTTTAATATCTGGTGATTGTCTTGTGTTCATAAAGGGGAAAAGAGGAGAGTTTGAGAAGGAATACTGGAAGCACTAGAAAAGTAGTCCCTTATAATAAATACTCAGCTAGAAAAACAAGAGAAACATTTAAATATTTGTGGATGATTTCGAGTAACATGCAAACAAACAGTTCCATCGAAACAATTAGTCCATTCTGATTGTTACGTAAGCTGTTGAGTGCTGTTTCCTCCAATCAGCATTCAGAGTGCACTGTGATACTGTACCCCTCATATCCTGTCAGCTAACTTCTATTTTGAAGCCTTTTTCCTGTGTTACTACCAGGTGTTTGTGTAATAGTTCTTTATAGTTTTATTTTATTTTGTATTCTTCAGGTGTAAAGTATGTGGCAGCATGGTAAACAAGGATCAATGAAGCGAAGCTGCTTACTCCAAAAAAAGAGAGGAAAGTACGTACTCCAATAACTAATTGTTGTGAACTGATATGCGTTTCGCATAGATATTTTAAAATGGAGAGGCTAATTGACTTAAAAGTTCTTGGGCGAACCGCTGTTACGTTTAAAAGGGTTCGTGTTTGTAATCCTTTTCTTGTAACTGTGTTTCTTCTTTGGGATTTTAATTAGCGGTCGTCCCAAATACACTTGTTTCTGCTTTTACCTCTCCAACCTCAATTTTTGTTTTTATCTTTCCTAAATCTACCAACTGGTTGACTCTTGTAGTTATGTAGCAGTAGTTAATATTTTCTGTAGGTTGCGATAGACGATATAGAACAGCACTAACATTTCTACCTGCATGTAAAAAGAATTATAATATTTATAGTACATGCTGATAATATATGTCATGTCATATATGAATGTGATTCTTGCTTTGGTCATAAATAATGTATGAACCCATTATTAATGTTTTGTTACACGCTTGAGCAGACGGAAATGGGGGATTTTATTCACCAGCGTAATATGCATTTCATGTTATTGTCCACGAGATTACAAAACTGTGTGATTTGTACGTGTAGTAGTTATTTATTTACGAGGATATGCATGGTTATTATTTATCTAGAAGAAAGCGACACACGCACCAGAACATACGTTTTATAAATGTTGGTTGGTTAACAACCTTGGCCTTCGGGGTAACCTCGCTCCGCCACGTGATGACCGGGCCCATTTCTCAGGTGGAGGCACCCAGAGGGTGCTGTCCATTACCTCCAATGGGTGATAGTGAAAATGACGGTGATGCGGGAGGACCTACAGCTTATACCGTGGACTCCGAACCACGTTGGGCATAGGGGACTCTTCGCATGTGCTCGCCAGAAGTGAAGACGTAGATAGGGCCGACTTAAAATCGCCAACCACAGAGCCGTGGATCGAACCTGGGACCCTTAGCATGGGAACCGCGCTACCCCGGCGGTAAATGTATATGAGGGGAATTAGTGCAGCTGTCAGAACGGCGCGTAGTTTTAATGGAACTGTAACACAAGTTCTTCTTGTTCTTCTTCTTTTTTGTGTATAGACCTGTGGTATAGACCTCTTGAACTCTCAAACCACCTTTATTTTAGCGTCTGCTGGCTGTACATTTTCATTTAAATGAAAACTAAGTGTTCATTAACCACATTGTATTTGGGATTTTCGATTATGCACTATATTTTCATTCTGCATTTTTAATGCGTTATATACTTTTTCTAAAAATTAGTTTAGGGTTATAATTTTACAATCTAGGGTTTGGCGTTTATGTTCTCAAACCACAAAGAGGACAAATTCAGCTTTTGGCGATACTGGGCTGTCGTCATAACAGGGACATAGTTAATTAGCAATATGGCCAGCCTGCATTAAAGCAGCAGTGAAGTCCAAGATGGCATTAAGTGCAAGCGCGCGATTTGAAAATGAAATAGGAAAAAAATCTAAGACTGCTGGATATTGAGATACAGATTTCGAATGTATACAGAAGTTTATTGTGGCAAAAATCAAGTATGTGTTATGAAAAATACTATCTACAGTTCATAAAGTAGAGCAAATGGTTAGTTTATATTGAATCACTGTCTTTGAAAATAAAATCTGCTTTGTGAATTCACAATTAACTGGTTAATATCAATCAATTTATATATCTGGGTGATTAAAATCAGTGCTGCCATCCAATCAGCACTTTCTTAGACTCAATTAACAAGGTAAGTTTTTTAAAGGCCAAAATTTTAGAATTACAGTTTGGTCAACAACAAAAGATTGCATGAAATTTAACTCTTATGATAATTAATACACTTATGTGAAAATTATTAAATTTGTTACCAAAGACTGTGGGATGTGATTTCTTTTTTTGTTGTAGAAATGTGTAGATCATTACATAGCATGGCATTAGAGATGTACAAAGGTGCACTTAGTAGACAAATAAGAGATCTGGATTCAATATTGGTAGATGCCAATATTGGACTTACTGGCTGTTCCTATAAGTTGGATAAATGAAGGTATTTATATAACAAAACAGGCAAGAAATGTTATGGATGATGTGCTTGCGCTTTCTTCTTATATAAAATATGGAATTACATTTTGAGGAAATATCACAGAAGTACAGATGAAAAATATATGCACATTACAAAAACAATGGATAAATAGCAGTTACTTTTTAAATTAAGAAATTTAATATATGTGTATACATAAATTCATATATATGAATATATATATATATATATATATATATATATATATATATATATATATATATATATATATATATATATATATATATAGTCACCCTGGCGGTAGAATCGCGAAGCCGATGACCAAGTATGACCGGTAGAGACAGACAGTTGAATGTAGAGTTAGAGAAAAATAAACAGTTTTAAGGTTAGCTAGCAAACTGTAATGTTGAACAGTGTATTTCGAGGAGAATAAAGTGTAGTTTTTGTGTTTTGGAACCTCGTTTTATTATTTCACGAACCCACAAAGTCAGAATTGGTGTCAGGAAGCGGGATAACATCACCGAACATTATGGCCATGGAATCGGCATTGGAAATGCTTTTGCAGAAGATGAACGAATTAACAGCGAAGTCGGAAGCGGCAAATAACAACTTGACCGCGAAGATGAACGAGTTAACAACAAAAACAGAAGCGGCAAATAACAACCTGGCCGCAGAGTTGAAAGAAATAAAGACCGAATTGACCACAGAAATGAAGGCAGCGAACGACAGTCTGGCCACGGAAATGAAGGAGGCGAACGAGGTCCTCACCGCCAAATTTGAGGAGCAGTTGGCCGGCGTGAGGGATGACGTGACGGAGCTGGGCAAGCGGATGGGCCAAGTGGACGAGCGCGTCGAGGACCTGGTGAACCGCTTCAATGACCTAGAGGAAAAGGCCGACAATAACGCCAAGTCCCTGAACGCCATGGTTGAAAACGTCGAAGACCTCGCGAACCGCGTAAACAACCTGGAGGGAAAGGCCGACAGAAGCGTCAAGTCCCTGAACGCCATGGTGGAGGACGTTGTCGGCAGGAGACTGAAGGATTTGAAGGCTGACGCACCGGGACGCGACACAACATCGGCGCGCGTCAAACCTCCGAAATATGTCGGCGCGTCAACATTCGAGGTCTTCCGCCGCCAGTTCGACACAGTGGCCAAGCACAACAGATGGTCACCGGAGGAGGAGGCCACACAGTTAATAGCCAGCCTCCAGGGACGGGCCGCGGAAATCCTAAACGCGGTGAGGACAACGCGGCGCCCAAGGACATCTGGGAGGCCCTGGAGAATCGTTTCGGGAACCACCGCTTAGCCGCAGCGTACCGCAGCCAGCTAAAGGCAACGTCGCAGCAGCCGGGGGAGATGCTGCAGGAGTTAGCCATAGCGATTGAGCAGCTAGCTAGCAAGGCCTTGGTTGACCTGCCACTGGAGTTCGTATCCCGGGAAGCCGCCTACAATTTTGTCGACGGGGTACGGGACACGGAGATTCGTCAGCGCCTAATGCTCGGCGACTATAAAAACATCCACGAGGTGCTGACAGCGGCATTAAGGATGGAGGCGGCCAAGGTAGCATCTATCCCGACGTCGAGAACGAGGAGTGTCCGCTACGCCGGAGACAGAAGACCAGCTGAGGGACGCCGGCGAACACCTAGTGGCCTGTGTTGGGCGTGTGGACAGCCCGGACACCTGCGGAGAGACTGCCCACACTAGGAAGAGCAGCCGGAAAACGAGTAAGGGCCGTCGTGGAGAGGGGTACGTCGGCGCCATTACCACCATCCCCTCGAGTGACAATCCTAGCCGTCAGCCGTCGGATGGATGACAACCTCATCGCGGACGGTTGGGTAAGAGGAAAGCCGTGCCGCGTGCTGGTGGACACTGGGGCGACCGTGACCATCACAAGACCTGACGTGGCGAAGGGTTTGCCGACGATGAAACCGAGCCGACCATACCAGCTTGTGACGGCATCGGGCGACACCATGCCTGTGCAGAAGGAGGCCCTGCTGGAGCTGAACTTGGGACGGAGTGCCGTGCGTCTGTGGGTGTTCGTCGCGAAGGTGGCTGAGGAGGTGATTCTGGGACTGGATGCCCTCAGGAGCCACGAGGCGACTGTCGACGTCGGCAGGAAGGTCCTGAGGCTCAACGGAGAAGAGGTTATACTCCGTCAACCAGAAGAGCGCTTTGGAATTGGCAGGGTCGTCTTGAGCGAAGACGTGGTTGTCCCCGCGAGGAGCGAAGTGATAGTGACGGCGCGACCGGAAGGCCAGACAGCAGGTGGGGTCCAGAGGCAGCAGGAGTACGACTTCACCTCGGAACATCGCAGAGGGAAGAGTCACGGTAAAGCGGACGCTATGTCCCGAAGACCCTGTCCAAAAGAGTGCGGCCAATGCAAAAGAGTGGAGGGGAAGGAGCGTGCCGCAGCAGTTCGAGTAGCCACGGCAGTGCCTGCGGATGGCTGGGATAGCGCAGGCCTGAGGAGGGAGCAGCTGGCGGACGCAGACTTGGGGCCACTCTTGAGGGATGTGGAGAACCTGGTGGACCACCTCCACGACATGCACGAGATGGCTCGCCAGAACATCCAGAAGGGGAGCGACCGCATGAAACCCGAGACGACAGGTAAGCCAACAGCCAAGGGTTCCAGCAAGGTGACCTGGTCTGGTTGTACCGCCCGACCCGGACCAAGGGACGCTGCCCGAAGCTTCAGCAGTCATGGCAAGGACCGTACCGTGTGGTGAAGAGGATTAACGATGTGGTCTACCGCATCCAGAAGGTGCCCCGAGGAAAGATGTTGGTGGTATACCTGGATCGCCTGGCCTGCTACGAAGGCGCTGTTCGGGACGACCAGCCTTGAGGAGGGAGCAGTGTCACCCTGGCAGTAGAATCGCGAAGCCGATGACAAATGATGACCGGTAGAGACAGACAGTTGAATGTAGGGTTAGAGAAAAATAAACAGTTTTAAGGTTAGCTAGCAAACTGTAATGTTGAACAGTGTATTTCGAGGAGAATAAAGTGTAGTTTTTGTGTTTTGGAACCTCGTTTTATTATTTCACGAACCCACAAAGTCACTATATATATACAAGGAATAAAAGAGACTATGCAGTTACATAGTATATTTAGTGAAAATCACTAATACATGCTAGATATTGCTTTCTTCAAAATAACCTCCCATTGTTTTAATTACAGCTTTGCATACTCTGGGCATCGTTTCTCTTAAGTGTGCCAGTGTATCTTCAAAAATATTCCTCCATTCATTTTACACATGACTACATAATATATTTATATTAGTGGGTTGTTTCTTTCTGACCTCTTTGTTCACATTATCCCAAAGTAGTTCAATAAGATTGCAGTCAGGACTTCACAGAAGTCAAATCATAATCTTCAAGACTTGTCTCTTGTCTAATCATTCAATGTATCTTTTACAGAGTAAAGATGTATGCTTGGGGTCATTGTCCTGCGCAGAAGGAAACCCTTGGCAATTAACTGCGTCCTAGATGATTTGGCATGACACTGGAGAATTTTATAGTAATGTTCCTTCATAATTAATTTTATTTTCATAATATCGTCTGCCCTATTGCCAACAAAACAACCCCTTACTAGCACCGAACCACCTCCATGCTTAATTACAGGGGATATTCCCCGAGTTGCCATGCGTTCACCTTTTATACATTGGACAAACTGGCAACATTTTGAACCAAAAAAACCAATCAAAAGAACTATTTGTTGTTGGTTTAGTGACACTTTGTCACTTTATTATGTAAGTGACAATAAACCGACTACAAATATTATTATGAAGCAGAAGGTTAGAAACAGTGATGTATTTATCGTTTGAAAGTAATGAGTCGGCATTTCAAACACAAACATCACTCAAAA